>JANJPH010000065.1:0-42321 GCA_030407195.1 [Candida] tunisiensis
TTGAAGAGTGTGCCTTGCTATCACGCTAGGCTCAGGAGGAGCCGCTTGATCCTTGGGCACGATCACAGCAAACCCGGCCCGCCCCTCGTGCTCAGCAGCTCAACGTCAACGCGACCATCACCCCGGGCAACGCCGACGCCATCCCGCCGCTCCCGGGCGCCGCCGCCCCCCTGAAGCCCAAGACGCTCAAGCGCCGCAACTTCAAGCAGCTCAAGCTCAAGGAGAGCGCCCCGGCGCGCGACGACGACCCGCCGCCAGGCCCCGGCCGCCTCGACAACAGCCGCGTCGCCACCGCCACCACCGGCTACGCAGAGGTCGGCAACGGGAACCTCATCTCGCGCTTTGCGACGCTGGAAATCGGCGTCGAGTTCAAGCTCGACCTCCGCATGGAGGACCTCCAGACCGTGCGCGAGCTCGGCAGCGGGAACGGCGGCACCGTGTCCAAGGTCGTGCACGTGCCCACCCACACCGTCATGGCCAAGAAAGTCATACACATCGAGGCGAAGCCGGCGATCAGGAAGCAGATTGTCCGCGAGCTGCACATCATGCACGACTGCGAGTCGCCCTATATCGTGTCGTTCTACGGCGCTTTCGTCAACGAAGGCGACGTGGTCATGTGCATGGAGTACATGGACTGCGGGTCCCTGGACCGCATCAGCAAGCAGAACGGCCCTATTGCTGAGGGCGTGATTGGCAAGATTGCCGAGTCTGTCGTCGAGGGCCTGACGTACCTCTACAACGAGCACCGCATCATCCATCGAGACGTCAAGCCGTCGAATGTGCTGGTCAACACCCAGGGGCAAATCAAGTTGTGTGACTTTGGAGTCAGCGGCGAGCTCATCAACTCGATCGCTGACACGTTCGTGGGCACCAGCACGTACATGTCGCCGGAGCGTATTCAGGGTGCAGCCTACAGCGCCAAGAGCGATGTCTGGTCGCTCGGCATCACACTGCTGGAGCTTGCGATCGGCCGCTTTCCGTTTGACACCCCCGGGGTACCGGGCGGCATGCTAATGAGCTCGATGGGCATTCTGGACCTCCTACAGCGAATAGTGCACGAGTCGCCGCCCACTCTGCCTGAGGACGGCGACTTTTCGCCTGCATTCCGCAAGTTTGTTGACCGGTGTCTGCTTAAAGAAGAGCAGCGCCCGTCGCCGCAGGAGCTGTTGACCGACGCATTCATCATCATGGCCAAACGCTCTGCAGTAGACACGCGCGAGTGGGTGTCCACTCTCGTCACGAAGTAATGATAGCATAATCTATTCGTCGTAATGTGTGTTTGCTGCCGGGCCAAGCGATGTTGGTGCGAGGGGAGCCCAGGTGTCACGCATCTGAAGCTCTGGCGTCATGGCCACCCCGCTATGACGGCTGATCGTCGACAAAGTAAGCCATGCTACTGCCTGCTACTCTGCTGCTGGTACTCCTGCCAGGCTGTGTAGCCGCGATACAGGCCGAACAGGACGAGCGCACCGCCGCCCGACCGGACGGTGGCCCGCCACGCCGGGGTCACGTGAGGGAGCGGCCGGCCCTCCTTGGTTGCAAACACGAGTCCCGAGGCGCAGTAGCCGCCGGCAGCGAGAGCGACAACTGAGCTCATCACGCTGCACGGCAGGCACGGCTCGTACTCGGTCTGCTCTCTGTCCCTCGTGAAGGCCCCGAGGAGGTTGGAGTTTGCCATGATTGAAAGATTACGTGATGAGCGCGCCGGCGCGTTAGTCAGCGGACGGTCGCAACGACGCGACACTGACGACGGCCAGCCATGTCGGACTACGAGAAGAAACGGCTCGAGAACATCCAGCGGAACCAGGAGCTCCTGCGGCAGCTGGAGCTGGACGGCCTCCGTGACGATCTCGAAAGGTCCGTGCGGAAACCGACCCCCGTCAAGTCAAGCAAGAGGAAGGCACCGGCTCGCAAGCGAGAACCGCGCGACGAGGAGCCTAGGCCCGTCCGCAAGTCGCGGCGTCTTGCCGGCGAGAAGGCGGACTATGAGAAGGAGCGCATAATCAAGGAGGAGGCCTCCAATGCTGCGTGGGAGGCCCAGCAGAGAGCCAAGACCCGTCAGGACGATGAAATGGAGATCAAATCCATACTCCAAGACGGCGACTACGACAAGGCTGTAGCTCTGATGGAGGGTCTGGGCGGGAGAAAGGTATCGCAGGCCGATTTCTTCGAGGAAATGCCAATTCGAGACGACAAGCAACTAGAGAAGGTGCGAATAGAGCTCTCCAATTTGCAATTGGCCGACAAATTTGACCCCAATGACTTCAAAGCTGTCCCCGAGCGCATCTTCTGCATCGGCGTGCACCCGACGACCGACAAGAAACTCGTTTTTGCTGGCGACAAGATGGGCAACCTTGGGTTGTGGGATGCAGAAACGGAGGAAGAAGATGACGAAGGCGAAACTGTGCCAGCGGTCCACACTTTCAAGGTCCATACGCGAACCCTTACTGCCATGGTATTTGACAGCCAGGACAGTGGCAAAGTGTTGACTTCCAGCTACGACGACAGTGTCCGGTGCTTCGACTTGACTGGACAAGGTAAAAGCACGCAACTCTTTGTATACCCAGGTTCCAATCCGTCCAGCCCCGAAGGCCTATCGGAAATTCATCAGCCAGAACCTCACTTGCTGTATCTCACGACACTTGGAGGGGAGTTCCTCAGATGGGATACTCGGGAGAAGCAGACAGCAGTGACGGTGCTCCGGTTACATGACAAGAAAATTGGAGGTTTCGCGTATAATCCGCGTTCAGTCCATGAGATTGCCACAGCGTCGCTTGACCGTACTTTGAAGATCTGGGACTTGCGTCACATTCACAAGACAGAAGATGGGGAGAAGGCAGCACAGTTGCTCGGAACCTACGACTCGCGGTTGAGTGTGAGCTGCGCGTCCTGGAATCATAGTGCCCAAGTCGTCACTAACGGCTACGATGACACGATCAACATATTTAACCTCAAGGAGTGGGACACATCGCCAAAGGAGCTTGAGCCATCTAAGAAAATTCGTCACAATTGTCAGACTGGGCGCTGGGTCACTATTTTGCGGTCCCACTGGCAGCAAACCCCATCAGATGGTATCAACAAGTTTGTCATCGGCAACATGGGTCGCTACATTGATGTCTATAGCGGCACGGGCCAGCAGCTGGCCCATTTGGGATCGGAACTGATGGGTGCCGTCCCGGCGGTGGCACAGTTTCACCCCACTCAAAATTGGCTCGTTGGAGGAACAGCATCTGGCAAGCTTTACGTGTGGCAGTAGCATGACATTGTGTACAACATATGTATATATATTAAAACAAACCCAGAATGTCCTCATTTGTGCTGGGCTTTGGCTTTTGCTCCTGCGGTTGTGACGTCGACGATCCCAGATCCAGACCTGCAAAATCATCGACGAGCCCGCCTGACGATTTTGGTTGGCTAGGCTGCGCGACAGGCTGTCCAGTGGACGGCCCAAACATGCCAAGAATATCATCGAAATCTGACTTTGGCGCCGCAGCAGAGCCGTTGGCTCCCTGGCTTGACATTGTTCCTGCTGAAGCTGAGCTTGCAAAGAGGTCACCGAGTTCATCCAATGTCGACGGCTCTGGTGTGGCAGGCTTGTCAGACGACGCCGCAGTAGAGTCGGTTGTGCTGCCACCAAAGTCGATGTCCAGCAAGTTTTCTGCGTTGACAGCCTTTTGATGAACCACGTCTTCCTTCGCGAGTTGTTGCTGTTCCTCAATGGCACGCCTCTGGACTGCATCTGCCCCGAAACGACCTTGGCCGATGAACGCTGATGTAGGCTTGTGGTACACAGAAGCCAGAGTGCTCAATTCGTGTATGAGCTCGTTCAGCAGGCCAGGAGGCAGTGTCTTAATAGTTGAATCGATCTCGGGCCGATCAGAATCCACCACAATCTTCTTTGCAATCGAGGTGTCGGACGAAAGCAGCCGCCAGTAGATGTAAGCACGATCGCGAATGTCGGCGTTGTCTGACTTCTCCGTGGCAGTCTGGAGTGCAGTCTGGATCAGCTTTTGGGCCGGTCCCTCTGGCCGCTTGATATAAAGCTTGACGCAGGCTGTTAGCAGCTGAAGTTGTACCTGGGTATCCTCTTCTAAGAACTCAGACACAAAGTCAGACAGTATTTGAGCCGAGGTCGGCAGTTTCTCAGCATATTCACCGAGAATCCAAACAATCGCAGCGCGTGCCTCCGGCTCATCGAGCTCATCAAGATGCTGGGTGCAAAGGACCTCGATTACGCCGTCAAACCGGCCGTCAGAGTAGCGACGGAGGACGTCGCGCATCTGGATGCAAACTTCCTGGATCGCGTAGTTGATTTTGTTCTCCAGAAGATCCATGAGAACGCCGACGCATTTTTCTGCCACGGCCGGTATCTTGATAGCGGTCTGTCCAATGGCTCGAATTGCGCGACGCACGAACTCGATATCGACCTCCATAGAATATTCCTTGAGTTCTGCTACGAGCTGACCGACATTTTGCTCATTGGCCAGCGCGACCATGATCTCGAGCTTCTCCAGCTTGAGGTAAGGCGGATCGTTATACTTGCAGAAGAAGACGCGAAGCTCCTTGGACAGAATCTGGGGATACTTTTGGAGAATGATGCGGATGTTTCGCAGAGCAACGTACTGCACTTCGGGCGCTGAGCTTACCAGTGTCACCAGCGGGGGACCCATCTTGCGTAACAGTGTGGCATGGTTTTCCTCAGTTTGCAATCCCAAGTGGGCGATGACGGCTTTGACTGCCGCCAGGACGACGGCCGGGTTTGCGTGCTGGAATTGCGGAACCACACGCTCGCAGATGTGCTCAGCTTCCTTACGGTCCGATGTGCGGTACTCTGCTAAAGCGGTCAGGATAGCGATCCGTCCCCATTCTGTGCACTCGTTCAGTGCCTGGAGCAGCTTGTTGAGTACTGCGGGGGTCACGACAAACCTGTAACGGTGCTCGGCGGGTAGGGACTCCGAGGCTTCGCTAATTTCTGCCAGAGCGTTTACCGCATTAGCGACCACCATCGGATTGGCATCCTCGATGAGCTTCTCGAGCTGCTGGACGAAGCCCTCCTCCAGACAGAGCGCGGGGTTGAGATCAAAGAGCTTGGCAACACATATGGCGGCAGTCTTTCGAACGTAGGGATTGTCGTCCTTCAAAGTCTTACGGAGCGGGATCTCCATGTAGTCGACCATCTTGTCCACCCGGATGCAGCCCATGGTGCGGATTGCCAGAGCCCGCACCAGCGGATTGGGATCCTCAGAGTCTTGCACAAAGGTGTTGACGGCCAGGATACACAGCTCTGGGTGGGATTTGGCGTAGTTCATGAGATAGAGATACACGAGCTTCTTCTGGTCGAGGTCGTGAGTGGCAACGTTCTTGAGGACGTCGGGGAAGAGCTGCGACACGTCCTTGCCGAGGGTCATGGCGGCAATGACCCGCTGGATGGCATCTTTGCGTTCATGGGCGAACTGTGACACAAGGCCGTTCCGCAGCTCAAACGTCTCGCCTGGGTTAGCTTCGGGGGGGTCCAGGACAACGAGACCACGCCACCCGGCCTGACTCACCTTTCCGTGGCGTCTGGAAGACGCTCCTTATCCGCCGCTCCAGTGACATGTTGCGTGGCGCGTCGACTGCCTCCCAGACTGAGTTGGCGTTGGCGGGATTACCCGGTAAGCGGGGCTCACGACCTCTGGATTTGCATGTCATGGGCCCCCGGCGTGGCCACAGGTCGTGAGCCCACGGTGGGCTTACCCGAGGATGGCACCACACCCGCACGGCAATGGGCATTGAGCTCGGGTTGCAGAGGATCGGACGCCTGCTGCGCCTGCTGGGCAACCCCCAGAACCAGTGGCGGGCCGTGCACGTGGCAGGGACGAACGGAAAGGGCTCTGTGTGCGCCTACGTCAGCGCCATCTTGACGGCCGCCCGTATCTCGAATGGCCGGTTCACATCGCCCCATCTCATCGACCGGTGGGACTGCGTGACCATCAATGGACGCACCATCCACGAATCTACCTTCTCCGACGCAGAGTCCCGTGTCCTCGCCGTCAACAAGGCACACTCGGTCGGCGCCACCGAGTTCGAACTGCTCGCTGCCACCGCGTTTGAGATCTTCGCAAGAGAGAAGGTGAGCGTTGCAGTGGTCGAAGTCGGCCTCGGCGGCGCAGGCGATGCCACGAACGTTCTGGAACCCTCGAATGTGCTGGTATCTGTGATCACAAAAATCGGCCTCGACCATCAAAATCTCCTCGGGGCGAACATTGCCGAGATTGCAGGCCAAAAGGCAGGCATCGCTAAGCCAAAGGTTCCCTTGGTTGTTGATTCGACGAACTCGTCCGACGCCCTCACGGCCATTAGGTCCCGCGCGGCGTCAGTTGGCACACGCGTCATTATCTCGCGGCCGTCCGATATCGCCACGCCACTGCTGGGCGCTTATCAACGAAACAATCTAGGCTGTGCGCTTGACACGGTTGAAGTTCTACGAGAATACTTCCCCAGGGAACTTACAGACAAGGCTGTTGAGCAAGGCATAGCTCGTACAGAGTGGCCCGGTAGGTTGCAGCGTCTCAAGCTCCGCAATGGCAAGGAGGTCCTGCTGGATGGAGCCCACAATGGCCAGGCAGCTGGTCTGCTGGCGCAATACGTCAACGACCACATGAGGTCAGGTGGGACACCAGTTTCGTTCATCCTGGCGTTCTCGGCCGGAAAGGACATTGAGGGCGCTTTGCAAGAGCTTTTGCAGCCTGGCGACACGCTTATTGCCACTCAATTTGGTGTTGTGGATGGCATGCCCTGGGTCCGCCCTGCGACCTGCGACGAGATCTTGTCGCTCGCTCGTGCCCATGGCATCAACAATGTCTCGGCATCAACCGATGTTGTATCAGCGCTATCTGATGCGAAATCGGCGTCCATCGTCGTTGCTGGAAGTTTGTATTTGGTCTCTGAGGTCCTCAGGGCACACAAAGATTCGGGCTTGTGATACAGTCGCTCAAAGTCAGATGGATGTTCTAGAGTCAAGCGTTCCGCTTTGCAAGTCAGCCAATCGACTAAGAAGGGAGAGCTACGGTAGCAAATGATGCGCTCTATTTGCATACTTTCTAATCTGGACGGGACTAGACTTGTTTCGGCCTTCTTCTGTGGGGAACATAGTCTTCGATCAGTGCTAGCATCTCTCATTGGAGTTTCGCGCGGCGCTACGTTGCGGCACAGTGGTTTCCTTGATGATCGCAAGCGACGACAAACGGTGTCGCCGTGTACAACTGTTGGCCTGTGGTTTTGCTGCGCACCTTGCAAATTGGGTATCTGGCTGGTACAAGTTCTCATAGCCAAGCACATGTTACAAGCATAGGGGATGGTCTCATCAAAGTAACGCGCACAATGCTCGCCAGGAATTTTGCAGTTGAATACGTGGGCGTCCTGAGCCATCAGAACTGAATCAACCACGTTTTGCTGCCGATCCGCTGCCTTTTTTGATGTAAGATTTGGAAAGCCTGGGTCCTGTCGCACATTCACCGTACTATACAAGACGAAAGATGCGGTACGACCTGCTCACGGCGGAAGTCGGATGTGGTTCACGAAAGCAGCATCGGCTTCCGTGTCCCTGACCGCTCACTTCCGCCCGCCAAAAGACTATTGCACAGCCTAACATGCCTGCACGATTTGGCATCCATGAAATCAATCAGCCATGTTTACGATTTATTCATAATAGCTAATGAAAGGCGGGTGGCATCGTATCATCCGCTGCAAGTAGTGTCGATGATAGAAATCGACATCCTTTCTTCTAGGAGACGAATGCGCCCAGTTGCAATTGGGATTGCGCTGGCCATCACACACATACAATCCATCCAATGGGGGGTATCCATCCGTTCTAACATGGTCGAGAAACACTTCGCCGCTCGGGTGCACCCAGCCACATTGGTGAGGCACTCGTGGAATACGGTCATTGCGCCTTGTGATTCGGACAACGGGCCTCTGCCGGACATCGTTCATGTACATTTCGTCTGTGGTCGTCGGATGCTTCGAACCCCACATCACCTCATCAACCCAGTCTGCGAACTTCTTGTTACCAATCAACGGCTGGCTTGTAGTTATCACAGATACGTCAAATTCCCCTTTGAGTTTGTAACGGAGGCCAAGCAAGAGTGCAACGGCCGCTCCAGTGCCGTGACCTGTGAACACAATCGACCTAGGTTCGGGCCATTCCATTCGAACTGAAATTCGGTTGCGTGTCAGATTATATGCCCTCTCAGCAGCCTCCAGAGTCTGGCGGTCCACCCGACAGCCCTCGCAACGAGGAGTCCCGCGTGCCCATGAATTGCTGTCGCCCGATGGAAAGTCAACAGGCTGTGCGCGAAATCGTCTGAGTCGACCCACGTTATCAAGTGTTCCAGCACATGACACAACTAGTTGATCGGTGTCAAGGTCGACCATGATTGTACCAGCCGCTTCATGAGTTGATACGTTAATAGACCCTGTGGACCACTGTGGAATGCCAAAACTATAGCGGTCTATGAAATTCTCCTCTGCGAGCCGACGCAAGCCTTTCTGACCAACACAAAGAGCCAAACTGTTGTACGCTGTCAGGTTTCTGAGATAGTCAAAGCTTTCCTGCGGCAGTGGTACAACTTCATTGGCACCGAAGTCATGGTTAAGCCAATCCCATGGACAGAGGAGGCCCCAATGCGGCAAAACGGCGAAAAGCAGCCAAGAAAGAGACCCAAGGAACGAAACGAGTATCAAAAGTGTGCAAGTGAGTATCATCGTTCCCTGTCGCACTATTGTGGCGATAGGCGTTGTCCCAATTTCAAATTCACAGAAATGTTGCCACCCGTTTTTGCGGCCACAGCTGTACATCGGTAAACGCCAAAGCTCTGACTGCTGTTTTCACGACGCACAGACACATATCACGCTAGGCTGTCGCGGTACGCAGCGATTGCGTTGTCTAGTCGTCCGCGCCGTTGGAATGACCTTTAGATGGACCAGACTCCACTAACATGGACTTTCTTGAGACGGCACCATCAAAATCTCCGTCTCTCAGCGACAAAGTGCTCGAATTCATTCATAGGATCGCCTCGCATCAGCTTCGTCAGTGTTCAACGACGACACTTGTGCTGGGCTCTATGTCCCTCATTTCATTTCTACGGCTGTGACGCCTTGGCATACGTTGAGACATTGTGCCAGAATCATCTTTGCTGTCGTGACGGAGCGATCTGTGCCTCGGACTTCGCAGCAGCAGGGTCAAAGCTTTGAGATCGCTGGCAACGGTGTGTGCGCGTGTTGCAACGCACGAAAGCTCGTCGTCCATCGCGTTCGGACGACGCACAGAGAGTATAGCCTGATATGATTGCTGCCACACTACCCGAGGGAAGTCCTGTACCTCGCTAGAGCTCGGGGTGTACTCTATCTTATGTCCGTGCTTTGGAGTGCTTCTCAGATCAAAGACTGGGTGGTAGCAGAGCTCACAGCAATCAGGAACCGTCCGTTGTCCTCATCGCTTGGTGCTGACATTCATCATCTGGTGTCGCTCGCACAACCATTTGGAGATGAGAATTCGCCAGTCTTTGGCAGATGGGACTATCTGTTCGTGTCGTCACCATACATACCAACGTAGCATACCAAGCACCGACTTTAGTTCTGTACTTCCACGAACGCAAAATCCCTCATCAGAAATGTCAAACGAACAAATGAACTAAGAACGGAGCACTATAGTGCTCAATGATGGCTGGCTTGAGGCTTTGAAGCGACCCAAAAGAAAAATCTGAAAAATACACTCACCACCTCTACGTTTCGTTCAAGGAGTCGAACAACCGCCATGGTACTAACCGTTCCGGTCCTCAATCAGCACTAGACTAATTCTGTATGTTGCTTACTGGAGCAAACGGTTCGATCAGGGCGTCTCTCATTGTGCAAACGTCGCGCAGTGCTACGCTCCGGCAGATACTGATTCTTTTGCGTCTCATAGAGTGGTTCCATCAATGATCACGAGCGGACAAACCACTGTCGCCACATAACACCATTGGCCAGTGATTGTGCTACTGCACACAGTGCAAGCCGGTATCTTGGTGGTACAAGCTTCTTGTTGCCAAGCACAACGCCACAATTATAAGGATTTGGTTGTGGCTGTCCCTGGTCTTGATGAAGTGACGCGCAGAATGTCCTCCACTGAACCACATAAAAACTGAGCTCGCCAGATCGTTGAATTGTTCAGTTAGATACACAGGCGTCCCGAGCCACGGATTTGAGTTGAGCACGTTTTGGAGCCGATCCGCTGTCTCTTATGATTAGAAAAGTTGAGCCCTGTCGCGACCTTCATCGCATCGTACAAGACGAAATGATGCTGTCTGACATGTCTCTTCACGAGAACCATCGGCTGTCCTTTCCCTGATAGCTCGATCCCCTCCGCCAAAGGATCATGGAACAGCCGATCATAGCTGCACGATCACCACCATCCGTGGAATCATTCAGTCAGCTTCGTCTATCATTTATTAATTTCTACTAAACGAAGGCGGGGAGCAACGAATCATCCTCTGCAAGTAATGCCGATGATAGAAATCGACATCCTTTCTTCTAGGCGAATGCGCCCAGTTGCAGTGGTGATTGCGCTGGCCATCACACACATACAATCCATCCAGTGGGGGGTATCCATCCGTTCTAACATGGTCGAGAAACACTTCGCCACTCGGATGCACCCAGCCACATTGATTAGGCACTCGTGGAATACGGTCATTGCGCCTTGTGATTCGGACAACGGGCCTCTGCCGGACATCGTTCATGTACATTTCGTCTGTGGTCGTCGGATGCTTCGAACCCCACATCACCACATCAACCCAGTCTGCGAACTTCTTGTTACCAATCAGCGGCTGACTTGTAGTTATCACAGATACGTCAAGCTCCCCTTGGAGTCTGTAACGGAGGCCAAGCAAGAGTGCAACGGCCGCTCCAGTGCCGTGACCTGTGAACACAACCGACTTAGTCTCAGCCCGCTCTGTTAGAGTTGCAATTCGGCTGCGTGTCAGATTATATGCCCTCTCAGCAGCCTCCAGAGACCGGCCGTCCACCCGACAGCCCTCGCAACGAGGAGTCCCGCGAACCCATGAATTGCTGTCGCCCGATGGAAAATCAACAGGCTGTGCGCGAAATCGTCTGAGTCGACCCACGTTATCAAGTGTTCCAGCACACGGCACAACTACTTGAGCGGTGTCATAATCGAGCATGACTGTACCAGCCGCGTCATGCGTTGATGCGTTGATAGACCCTGTGGCCCATTGCCGGACGCTTCCAAGAGCATCCACGAAATAGTCCTCTGCGAAACTATAGAAGTCTTTCTGGCCGACACAAAGAGCCAAACTGTTGTACGCTGTCAGGTTTCTGAGATAGTCAAAGCTCTCTTGCGGGAGTGATAGAACCTCATTGGCACCGAAGTCGTGGTTAAGCCAATCCCATGGACAGAGGAGGCCCCAGTGCGGCAAAATGGCGAAAATCAGCAAAGAAAGAGATCCAAGGAACGAAACAAGTATCAAAAGTGTGCAAGTGAGTATCATCGTTCCCTGTCGCGCAATTGTGGCGACAGCGTCTTCCCAACTTCAAATTCACAGAAATGTTGCCTCCCGTCATTGTGGCCACAGCTGTACATCGGTAAACGCCACCAAAAGCTCTGAGTGCTGTTTTCGCGACACGCAGACTCGTATCACGCTCCGCTTCTGGCGGTACGCATCGGTTGCGTTGTCTTCGTTACGGCGCCGTTGCAATGAACAAAGATACAGTGCCTTTAGGTTGGGCAGATAGGGGTTCCCTGACATGGATTCATTTCCTGAGACGGTGCCATCAGAATGTTCTCGTAGCGACAAGGTGCTCGAATCCATTCGTGGGATCGCTTAGCATCAGCTTCGTCGATGTTCAACGACGACACTTGTGCCGGGATTTTCGTCCTTCATTTCATTTCTACGGTTGTGGCGCTGAGATATCGTGCCGAGATCATTTCTGCTGTCATGAAAAGGGACCTGTGCCTCGGACTTCGCAGCAACAGGGTCAAGGCTTTGAGATCGCTGGCAGGGGTGTGGACGGTCGCTCGAAAACTCGTCGTCCATCACCTTCGGACGACGCGCAGAGTATAGCCTGATATGATTGCTGCCACACTACCCGAGGGTGAGAGCGCGAAGTCCTGTACCTCGCTAGAGCTCGGGGTGTATTCTACCTTGTGTCCGTGTTCCGGAGTGCTTTTCAAATCAAAGAACTGGGTGGCAGTAGAGCTCACAGCAATGATGAACCGTGCGTTGTCCTCATCGCTTGGTGCTGATATTCGTAGACTGGTGTCGCTTGCACAACCATTGAATCTGCCCTCATCTCTAGGAGGTGTGTACGTCAAACCACCGCTCAGGCTATGCAGGCTGAATCTCTTCCACCACCCCCTTCCCACCACGACCAGGTCACCCTCAAAAACGCCGATGTCATGGATGTCGTGCTCGCCGGGGTAGATTGCCACTAGCCATCGACCGGAACGCCAGTCTAAGACACGGAGGGGGCCGCCCGCCTCGTGGACAACCAGGATGTCAGTCTCCGCCCCTGGGCCCACTTCCCAAAATCGCACACGCCGTCCTGGTGCCCCAATCTCGAACACTCGCGGCACACCTTCCTCCCATACGATTACTCTCCGGTCGTCCCCTGTTGTAGCGATGACACCGGCGCTGGAGATATCGATGCCGTTAACATGGCCAAAGTGACCGGAATTACCTGCCAAAGTCATGTGCTGGCCCGATTCAGTGTCGACAACACGGAGAGAGCAGTCTGGCAAACTAGCCACGAGAAAGTTGTTCCGGTACCGCAACATGCGCACGGGGCCTCCGAGAGACACATTCCGGGCCTGGATGCTCCACGCATCAGGGTCATAGTCCACCACTGAAACGCCCGCACTGTGGCCAACTGCGAGCCTTTGAGGTCCGTTCCAGTCGATAGCATATGTCTCTGCCGTGAGCGGGAACTCGACCACCGGGGGGTCGTCGCGTCGATCCTGAAACAGCGGTGGAATCTCTGGCGTCCATTGCGCCGATTGATGCTCGGAGTCGGCGCTCCGATCGTTTGAGCCGCTGCTCACTGCTAGCATTCTCTGCGCTGTCCTCGTCTCGTGTTCTGCAACGGTTCGCGAATTTCTGCGCGACGTTGAATGCTGGATGATGCAGTGCACAGCGTGACACCGTTCTGAGGAATGAGGAGAGGAAAGCAGAGCGCCTCGAGATTTGAGCTGGTGGAGCGAGCTCTGCTTGCTATTTCATTATGGGTCTTTTGCTGAGCGATGGTGTATGTGGACAGCACTGGGTGAATCAAACTGCACGGGGTTGCACACCGCTAGGTCCATCTGAGTGATTCTTGTGAAGACGGCTGTTTGCCCGTCTCTAGCAGATGGAACTCTCTGTTTGTGTCGCCACCATACATACCAGCGTAGTTCACTAAGCATGCACCGCCACAACCGCCAAACCCGCCACCTGAAACAACAAAGGACCATGGAGCACTAGCAAGCGCTTAGGCGCTCGAGCGTCACTGGCTTTAGGTTGTTGAAGCGAACCGAAAGAAAAGGAATGGGAAATAAACTCATTACCTCTACGCTGCGTTTTACGGAGACGAGTACTCGCCACGATACTGATCGCTTCGGCCCACAATAGTTGAAGGAGGATGACTCAAATCGCCATTTCTCCACCATATCGGAGAGTAAGAGCTGTGAAGTTGGTCGAGATCAGTACACCGCCCACTGTTCCTGTTCCTTTGGCCGTTGCAAACTCGTATCGAATCATACGGGTATTCGAACTCCACACCTTTGGGCACATATATCTCTCCGCTATTGTGCATCCGGGAACACCAATTTGGCCGCTGGGTGACGAGGTCTCTGTCTCCGACAATACGGTAGACAGGATGATTGCTCCCCGTTGCGGCTTCCTACGTGAGACTGTCCGGACGCTCAGTGCCCCATAAGACCTTGTCCACCCTGTCTGCCCAAGTTTTTGCCGATTAACGGCTGTCCAGGCGTTCCAAGCGTCACGGGATAGCCCATCAGCTTGTAGTGGACTGCGAAGAAGACCGCAATTGCACCGCCAATGCCATGTCCAGCAAACATTATTGGCGAGGGACATTCTCAGATGGCCACGTTGCATACAGGTCCTTGATAAATTCCTCATCAGTGGGCTGAAGCTCAATAAAAGGCTTGAGAAATCCACCGTGCACTATACAATTGTTGCAGTTGGTGTTCCTGGGAACCACCATTTGTGCGGTTGTTTGTCAAAACTAACTATTCGCGTGTGTCTCATTCGAATAAGTTCCTTAGTTCGGTTTGTGGTACCTATTAGACCTAAAAGCGGGCCCCCAGAGCATTATGTGCGATGCCGACGGCCCCAAGGAACGTGCGATTTAGTACTCCGCCTTGGAAAACCAATTGCCTGTAAGTTGAACGATCGATGTTGCTGTCGGCGTAGGCTAATTCAAGGACGGCCAATGTATACTGGGTTCCAGTCGCAGTGTATACACGACTAACTTCACTGTAGCCATCGTCACCGAAGATGTAGCAAAACCAATCGAGCGGACATATCATGCCTGCTTTCAGTATAATCACGCTAATGAGAAAAAGTGTCAGGGGCAAACATGGTGCCAAGCCAAAATGATAATACTTGCGTTGAGAAGTGTTGTCGGGGATTTTGTGGTAGGCGAGTCTTCTGAGGCTATTGCCTGACACGTGACGTAACGCGACACAAAAGGAGTCGAGTCTGAGGAAAGCCTTGTGTTGAGGGGGTGTCGTGACGGGCTTTGTGGGAGGCAAATTGTCCAGACGCCTTTGCCACAGACATGACATGCCCAGTAGACAAAACGATGTCTAGAAAATTGCACATCGTGATCACTGAGCTGCTAGTACTGCTGGCGGCAAACATTACTGACGGTCGTGCCGCACCATTGAGCCGGGCCTGCCGCTCCAGCCGTCTGCCTACTGCTATCCTTGCAACTGCTCCCAGTTGCCAGACGACTTACAAACAAGCATGGGTAGGGATCAAATAGTAATGGAGCCTGTTCGAGCGAGCTAGGGTATGATTTATTGCTCCTACAACTGATGGCCCAGGATCTGACCGTTGCGGCGTCCAGAAATTATACTAGAAAGGTTCAAGCCTCTTCGATGTTGCCATCTTGAAAAATAAGAGTTGTGTACTTGGTTGAGGTCCGCTGCGGGGCGCATGTCCCACCCACAATTCTTGTTCCTTTGGCCGTTGCAAACTCGTATCGAATCGTACGGGTACTCGAAGTCCACACCTTTGGGCACATATATCTCTCCACTATTGTGCGTCCAGGAACACCAATTTGGCCGCTGGGAGACGAGGTCTCCGTCTCGAACAATACGGTAGACAGGACGATGGTTGTACCATGAGAATTCCGCCAGCGTGTCAGGATGTTCTGTGCCCCACATGACCTTGTCGACCCAGTCTGCCCAGTTCTTGTTGCCGATCAACGGCTGTCCAGTCGTAGCAACGATCACGGGAAAGCCCATCAACCTGAAGTGGACTGCGAAGAGGAGGGCAATTGCACCGCCAATGCCATGACCAGCAAACACTGTTGGGAACTGGGGCTTAACAGCCCTCAGCTCGTGTAGCTTTTTGACGAACTCCTCGATGGTGGGACGAAGCTCAATGAAGGCATTGAGTATTCCACCATGCACTATACATTTGTCGCAAGTGAGATTTTCGGGAATGGCCATGTTGTGGGGTTGCTTGTCAAACCTGACTCTCGGCGTACTTCCCATTCGGACGAGATCCTCAGCTTTGGTAGTGGTACCTATCAGACCTAAATTCGCTCCCCACAGGTAACTATATACGATGCCGAACGCTCCAGTCAAGGTCCGATTGAGAAGTCCAGCTTGAAAAGCGAACTGCCCGTCAATGTCTAAATCGATTGGTGTATCGATGTTACTGCCAACGGAGGCGGCGATTGCAAGCACTGATTGTGTTTGATAGACTATAGCCCCTGAGTGCCTATCAATACCCTCTCTATAGCCATTGTCGCCGAAATCATGGTGAACCCAATCAAACAGACATATCACGCCTGCTTTCGGTAAAATCACGAATATGAGGAGGAGAGTGAGAGTGACAAACATGGTAAGCCCAGCCAAAAAAAAAGAATGGTAATACTTGTGCTGGGAGGTTTTGTGAGAGGTTTTGTGAGAGGCAAATTTTTGAAAGCTATTGCCTCACACATGACATGCCCGACACAAAGAGAAACGACAGAATGAAATTCTTTGTCGTAAGTTCACAAGGTCATCGACTGAGCTGTATTACTGCGAATGGCAACCAGTTACGATTGTCTGACCGGAGAGCCAGACGGGGCCTGGCGCTTCGGCCCTCTGCCCGTTGCTTCCCCCTCAATTGCTCCACTTATCGAGATGGCTAGCAGGCGAGTATTGGTAGGGATCGAGCGGTAATAGAAGCTACATCAAAGAAATTCTCATGCTTAATCACATCATAATCGACTCAGCTGTAGTACTGCTGGCGGCATCCAGTTGCAACAGTTCCGACGCACAGCCAAACCGTGCCTGTCGCTTAGGCCCTCTGCTCATTGCTTCCCTTCAGCGTCTCTAGTTGCCAAGAAGACTCGCAAACAAGCATGTGTGGGGAAATAGTCATGGAGCCTGTCCAGACGCGCGCTAGGGTATGGTTTATTACTTCTACAACTGATGGCTAGGGATAGGACCGCGGTGGCCTTCAGCGCCTGGAATAGAGAGGTTCAGGCCTCTTCGGTCGACATTTTGCCATATTGGAAAGTAAGAGTTGTGCACTTGGTTGAGGTCAACAGCGGGGCGCATGCCCCAGCCACAATTCTTGTTCCTTTGGCCGTTGCAAACTCGTAACGAAAGATATGGGTATTCGAAGTCCACACCTTTACGCACATATATCTCTCCACTATTGTGAGTCCATGAACACCAATTTGGCCGCTGGGTGACGAGGTCTCCGTCTCGAACAATACGGTAGACAGGACGATAGTTCTCCTCTGAAGAAAAGTCCGCCAGAGTATCCGGATGCTCAGTGCCCCATAGAACCTTGTCCACCCAGTCTGCCCAGTTTTTGTCGCCGATTAACGGCTGTCCAGTCGTTCCAAGCACTACAGGAAAGCCCATCAACTTGAAATGTACGGCGAAGATGACGGCGATGGCCCCACCGAAGCCATGGCCAAAGACGTTTATCGGGTGCCCGGGCCATACGGAGTGCCACCACTCCGCTGCTTCCTTGATAAGCTCCTCAACGGTCGGGCGAAGCGCAATGAAGGCATTAAGTACTCCACCGTGTACTATACAGTTGTTGCACGTGAGGTTTCGAGGAATGGTCATGTTGTGGGGTTGACTGTCAAACCTGACTCGTGGCGTACTTCCCGTTCTGATGAGGTCCTCAGCTCGAGTTGTGGTACCTATCAGACCTATACACGGTCCCCATGAAAACTTGAAATCGCCTGCCATGCCGAAGGCTCCAGTTAAGGTGCGGTTCACTACTCCGATTTGGAAGAAGTTCATATAGTCTCCGGCTTCGTCGACAACTGAGGTGCTCCCGACATGACTTGAGCGCTCAAGTGTCATCAGTATTTGTAAGACTCCACTCGAGGTGTCGTAGTCGATGGCATCGTCGATGTAGTCGTCATTGCCGAAGTCATGGCAACGCCAGTGGAAAAGGCAAATTAAGCCCACTCTCGGCAAAATGACACAAATCAGGAGGATGGTCAGTGTGATCAACATGGTGTAGTGTGCAGACACAATGGAACCTGTTTTGGGATCGCTGAAGGGTGGCAAAATATCCTGAACCACAAATACGTCTATTCATGCCTCGCCAGGTGGCCGAGATGAAAGCACCATTCGAGAGAAAAATCATGTGCCAATTCCACGTCATCCCGGCTCGGCCGGGTCTAGCCGTTGGAGGGCTTCAACGATCGCGACTCTATTTCAGCATTGGCACCCGTTATCTAGCAGGGCCACAAGAGCCCATTCGCACGCTGCTACATCTGCGTTGACAAAAGTACGTCCAAATAGAATTCTGGCTTCAAGAGTTGCTCTTCACCTCTGTCATATATTTAGCTACGACAAACATGACGTCGTGGTCAGCCTGTGCATGTTGAAGGCGCTCTCTGCGACCATGAAGCACATTATGTTCGCTGGCTGTCGATACACCCTTCGTGCTCAAAGAGACACTGTCTCTTGAGCCATGAAGGCAGAATGAGCCCCGCCTACACTCTACCAGCTCGCTTCGTCTTGCGTCTCGGCAGCTCGGCCGTGTAGCCCAGCAGGAGATGTCATCAGTAACTTTCAACAAAGTCGTGGCACATAGCGGTAGTCCCACTAAAACCCCATGCCCACCAAAGCTCATTGGATGCCGACAACACCAGTCAACTGGATGCTGTGGACCGCAGCGCAATCCTACCAGTCACACCTACACCGTGAGGGATGGCGCAGTACGTGAGTTGGTGGGCATATTCAGTCGAGCCCTACGCCTCTGCGTCTCGCTCATTCGCGAGAGATCTCTGGCCCTCCAATATCAGAGATGGGTATGCGGAGGCTGATCACGTCTCTTTGCTGAACGTGGAGGGCATTGCGCGGGGGCGCCAGCAGGTCCCCGTTATGCACTGCCGACTACCGCTTAATTGGCAATCAGCCTGGAACGGATGTGTGCGCTGCCATGATCGAGAGGCCCATTTCGAAACAGTTTACTAGGTCAACGGACCGGCCCTGCCTTGTTTCAGAGAGTGGCCGTCGATAGAGTATGAATAGGATCTCGAGGGTGGCAAGATGGGTTTCCGTTCTCAAAGACAATTTCAGCAGGTGGACTGCGGTGGACGCCACCTGTGCCAGTTGTGGCCCTAGCCACTCGTGCCCGAAGTGGCTGGCTCGCGTGGGCGCGCCATCCATTGGATTAGTACGGCCGCTTCACGAGCATTATGGCACGAACTATGCTCGACCCCCAAGACAACGTACGGTCATTTGAGTCAGCCCCAAGGGCCCACGGCTGGTCTTCTGGAGAGCCTTCTTAACCAAAACAGGCGAACTAGGACCGTCCACCACAGGAACATGGCTTGTTTGAGACCGTGGAAGGCAACACGCCGGGCCCCTCGCCCGTGGCGGCGCACATCAGCACCGCGCCCACTCCAAAGCAGACAACCAGCGTCTCCGTGGCCGCTCTTCGCGTTGTTTGCGGGGCGTCGCTGCTGCACGAGCGGGCATCACCAAGCCAACCTGCAGAGAGCACACCATCACAGGGTCCTGTCTCGGACAGACGCGAAAGTCACACGAAAGTATCGCCGAGGGAACGCGTTCCATCGCACCTAACACACCCCAAACATCCCTCCTCCACGCGACCATCGTCCAAAGACGCAGTATCGGGGTCTGCCTGGCGCATCCATCGGAGCCGTCTGCCTCGATCAACACATCGTCCACCGCCAGCCCCGGTCACAGCTTGGCGACTTCATTCTTTGTTGAAACAGTCTCAGACACCCGTGAGGGCCCTGGTCTGTCAGGTTTCTGACACGGCTGGCCCGGACTAGGACACCTCGTCTCATTGGACAAACTCTGTCGAGTTCGCGCGACAACTTGCCCGTCCTGGGCTCGCGAAACGCGATCTCGAGCATTTATAACAGTCTTGCGTCCCTCCGACGCGACAGAACCATTCAGGCGCCACTGGGAGCCGACGCTCATGTCTGGCGCCCAGCCCAGCTCGCTCAACCCTCCATCTCCGGACCCCGTGGAACAGTATCTACACCTACACGGCACCCTTCTCGCTCCTGCCGTCCCCGTCCAGCCTGCCGGCGGCCCGGATACCGCGTGCGCGGGCCCTGATATCCGCTGCTGTTGCGGTGCCCCCGGCTGCGCCGCGCGCCAGGCCACCCTCGCAGCAGTCGCCAGCCTTGAGCACGACCTCCGCACAGCGGCCGAAGTCGGCCAGGCGCTCCTGGCGAGCCACCAGAAGCACGTGGCCACGTCAGCCCGCCGCGAACGTGCGATGCGAATGCAGATCGAAGAGCTCAGCGAACGAGTCCGCGCACTTAACTCGGAGAACGCGGGCATCCTTCGCGACAATGGCGAGCTGCTGCAACAGCTTCAGGCGCTGCAGCGAACAGCTGCCGAGAGCGATGCGCAAGTTGACCAGCTGACGAAGCAACTAGAGGCTTCGAGGTCACGCTTGGCTCGCGTCCGCTCTCATGTCACGCGAACAGAGAGTCTGGAGGCTCAGGTAGAGCTGCTAGAAGAGGTGCGAGAGTCGCTGCAATCGCAAGTGACTGCGGCCACGTCGGACACGCGAGAGCTGCGCTCAAGGTGGCGTCGGACGGAGCGCATGCTCGATCGACTAGCCAGCCAGTACGACAGCCTCCGTGCCGACTCCAACGGCGAGAATGAGTTTCACTTCCCCAAGGTCGACGAGGCTTTGCCAGAGAATGACCTGCCTTGTCGCGCATTAGCACGTCTGGAGGAACAGCTCGAGGCCAAGGATGAAGAAATCACCGAGTTGCGCCGTCAGCTGGCTCTGGGCCAGTCTGCTTTCACCCAAACGAGGAAGGTTACCCCTGTGAGCACTCCATTGAAAGGTCTAGGGCTCTTAACACCGTCGAGCGACGGAAGCACTCGAGGAATGAGTACCAGCTCCCGACGTGTATCGCCTCTGGCTTTCAACCTTTCAAACAATCTTGGCCGGTACCACTACCCCTTGTCGCCGGTGACGGACAGATCAACGTATGCCAGTTCGGCAGGGTTCCCAGCGTCGGAGGATTACTGCGGGGATTCAAGTCCACTCGGTGCTGGGAGTCCCCACAGACATTCCACAGACCCCAGTGAGGCCTCTACGTGCGATCAGTTTTCCTCCATCTCGACGACTCGGCCCAGAAGCTGCAGCGTGCCGAGCACTCCAACAGTCGATGTTTACGAAACTGAAGACAGAAGCGACAATTTCATCGGGTACGATTCCGAATCGGCTGATGCGAAAGAGTCGCCAAGTCGGGCTGGTGGATCCCCAGGTCCAGCAGTGATTTGTCTCCGCCACCACACGAGCCACGATTCTGGCCTTCGCAGGCTAAGTAGCAGTCGGGTTAAAAACACTTCCTTAAGCTTCGCAGCAGTTATGGAAGACGAGTCACCAGACGCCGAGCAAGATGTGTCAGCACAGAAAAATCGTGTACCCTCGTTCAACCATGGGATTCTGAAAGACGCAGTCGCCATGACGGCAGTTTCTAACGCTGGCGTCGCGGCTACGTTGCCATATGGCCGGCAGTCAGACGCACGCCCTAAGCTCATGAGATCAACATCCCATGAAAGTGTCCTGTCATTGGTGCCTCAGCCCCACACACGCGACTTGCTGCGGACGGAAGCACGACCAGTGGCTGCGGCAACATTTGCTACGGCTGCGTATGGACGCTGTGACGGGCGTTCACAAGGGAGCAACAGTAGGAGTCTACTTTCGGCTGCTGTAGCGAATGTCAAGGAGCCTTCAAAGGCGAGAGGTTGGGCGTCTCTCTTCAAACTTAAGTCAGGACCCCAGCAGGAGACCCAAGCAACCCCAGTGACGCCCTCCGCAAGGCCGGTTTTGACGTCAAAGATCTCACACTCCGCACTGCGGGATGCTCTCTTGACACCCCAGGAGTCTCACATGACGGACATATAACGACTAAACTTGTACAATAGTTGCATTTCTGGCATTTCTATCATCGTTAATGTAACCTTTATCATTCATTCCAGTCCGACTTGCTGAACAACGACGAAAGGTGCGACCGCCGCGTGGCCAGGTTTGCCACTTTGTCACGATTCAAAGCTGGCTTTCGTTTTTTCGCCCTTTGCTGGTTCAGTGAAGGTTTCCTGGCCACAACAGAGGCGCGGGTGCTGGCCGTGTTGGCCGAAACAGCACGCAACATGTCGCGTTTCTTTGCAATCTCGACGGCGTCGGACCTAAAAGAAGCTGCTCGGAACGAGTTGAGCATCCGCGTTCCCGTTGGCAAAGTTTCACTGTCGTCAATGGATGCTGCACTATCTACACGCAGACGCTGTTTCTCCGAGAGCAGATCTACAACCTCACCAGAGCACGCAGGGTGGACAACAGTGTCTGAGCTGGCCTCCAAGTCATGGTTCAAGCCATCAGTTGGCTTGGTGTCTTCATCGAGGAAGGACAGCTGTTCCCTGATGTCCTGGACTGTCCATTTGCGTTTCTTGGTGGAGTTGTGTGCCACACTGCAAGGCGTCGTCATTGCCGCGGAAACTGTCGTTGCGGACACGGCAACCGTAGCGTTGTGCCCAGTTTCGGCTGATGAGCTCGTCTCCTCTGCTTCTATACCAAACGCTTCCAGTTTGATTTTGACCTTCTCATCAGCAATGGAGTCGATGAACGCCTTTGCCTTTGGATTGCTGATTACTCCTGAGAGTGCCTCATCTTGTAACAACTTACGGCGTCGCTTCATCTCGCGCAGAAGCTTCTGGCGGCGATAGTCAAGGGTGTCATCTTCCGATTCAGATAGCTCTAGGCCGCCAGCTGTACGACGTTTCCGCCAGTTACCAGTCGTGACTTCGTCAAGCAGCCGATTCACCATCTCCGTGTCCTTGTTGCGCGAATGCTCGGCGTGCATTTTTGCCATTTGTGTTGGATCAAGCTGCACTCCAGTGGCATCGTCAACCAAGCCCTCAACGTCCGAAAGCTCTCCGTCTGACTCATCTGAAAGTCCACCGAGGCCTTTCCATTCGTCGTCACTTTCCAGAGCTTCTTCGTCGACCACAGCGCGTGCCTTGCTTCGTTTGCGGTCGAAACGCGCTTTCGTGCTCGACTTGTGAGAGGATATTTTCGTCCGTGCTGGGGTGTCGAGGAAAGATTCTTTTTGAACCAATCGTCGTGTCCTAGGCTGAGGTGATCCAAGTCCAACAGGCTGCGTTGGCTCAGCATCCGGGAGGCCGACCAGCTGTGTTTGGCCTGAACCAGGACTTAGCTGCGTCTCGTCCGAGCAGAGCGATAAATCAGGGACATAAACACTCTGAGCAGAGATTACGTCGGCTTGCGTGGCGTCTCCGGGAGTGGATTGAGTGACGGGTTCAGTGAGAGCCGAACTTGATTGAGTAGGGAACTGGCGCAGTGGAGTCGCGTCCACGAAGTCTGTTGCACCGAATATCTCACTGTCCCGTCGGCGCTTACCAAAGTTTAGGGGTGGTGGGGACCCTGTCATGTAAGAACGTTGCGTAGACGCATCAACCTCTGAGGGGGTCATTTCGAGCATATTTTCATCGCCACTGGCGCGTAGACGATCGATCTTTTGCTGTGTCGAACTGCCATCTGGTGTCTCTGCGAAGAACTGCGACATGGCATTGTCAACTTGTTGCGTGGCGCAAACGACGTCGACCTCACAAGTGGAGTCGTCGTCGTCTGAATCGGCGATGGCGCGCGTTTTCCTCCGTGATCTTTTTGATTTTTTTGAAAGACCGCTCAAGCCTGACAATGATGGCGCTACACTGGATGGGACCTCTATATCGCTGTTGGTTTCCGATTCATCGTCACTCTTATCATTGTCACGAACCAAGGGGTTACCTGCTTCGGACATCTGAGCATTTGATTCGCTGTCAGAGCTCTCAGCGCTGGCAGCTTCGGCTTCGTTCTCTGCAAAGTCGATTGGACCCTGCTCGTCCGCAGACTCCCACTCCTGATCAATGGCAGTGTCTTGCTCGTCAACTGCTTCGGCCTTTTCGCGACGCCTCACCTCCGCGGCATTTCTGAGCTCACGGTCGAGAAGAGATTCGAGTATTTCCTCCTCCTTTTGCTTTTCCTCAGAAGTCATGACAGCACCTCCACGAGCCCGTATTGCCTCCAACTTCTCTTCTCGTTCCAGTCGAGCTTGTTCGCGATGCTTTTGAAGTAGTGCACTGAACCCAATGGTATCAGCACGCCTCGGAGATTTTGGCGGCCGTGGCTCAGTCTTTACTCTAGCTAGCCCCGCAAGTCGGTTCAGAGCCTTGCTCCGGTTACTGACGGCAGTGACGGGAACAATTTCCAAGTCATCAGAGTCGCTGCCACTTTCCGCGTCTGCGTCAACGTCAGGACGCCTCACATATGACTCCAAGCGCCGTGGGGTTATAGCGAGCTTGCCGGTTGGTGCCACACGCATCTTCACTGGAGTTGTTCCCGCAGATGTGCGGTTGTTGATGTCGGGCAGCGGAGCCAATATTTGCGACGCTTTTATGGGGCTGCCTAACGGAGATGTCGATGGTGATGATAAGGCTGATAGGGCGGGGCTAGCAAGGCGTGGTGGCGAGCTAGTCATCTGTGGCGATTGGGGGCGTGGTGGCTTTGATCCGCCTCTCATGAACTTGGAGAGGAAGTCAGCAACCGTGGCGTTCCGAGCAGTCTCTAATTGGGGCTGCAACTGCAGTGACCGCGCCATCCGTTGTGTCTCGCGCTCTACTTCAAGTCTTTCGCGTTTCGAGAGTTTCCCTGACCTCCGGGTACCGTTTGCCACGGAGACGGGCCTCTCCTCCTCATCCACGGCAAGCTCATGGTCGGGCTCTTCGTCCTCGGAGCTCTCATCTTGCTGTCGCCGTTCCTCGTGCTTCCTTCGTGCGAGCTCTGCAACTTTGGCTTTTCTGAGTTGTAGTGAGTCTTGCTCTCCATCATGTTCGCGCTCGGGCCTCAATTCCAGCGGTGCCGGCATTGTCAGGTCTGCCTCGTCGTCGGTGGCTGTCGCATGCTGCTGTGGGGTGGATGGTCGTGCTGGGAGCTGAGATTCCTCGTCGCTCTCATCGAGCACTCGTCGTGAGGCCCGATATGATGGCAGAGGTTTGAACCGAGAGACATCCTCGTCACTGCCGTCATTAGCCAAATGCGTTTGTGCGGGAATAGGCGTGGTGTCCTCGCCTGAGACGGATACAGGCTGGGTGTCTGCCAGCGACGACTCTTCCTGGGCAAGCCTTGCCTTTGCCCTTACGAACGACAAGTCCACTGGTCCTCCATCACTGTCGTCACTGTCAGAGCCGGCGTCGGCCAGTAGCATCCTAACACGGGACCGTGGCGTCAGCGGAGTGGCATTCAGGTCCGTGGCGACGGCTTCTGGTGTCTTGCTCCTCGCTTCATGGGCATCGTCCGTGGCCCTACGCCCGTATGTTCTCAGCGGCTTCATGGTGGTGGAGTGTTACAACGCTTGCCATCCAAACGCGACACGACGCGTCCTTAAGGCTGCAGATCGCGCCGCTCCCAAGGTCATGGGCCTTCGCGGTCATGAGCCCAGGTCTCGCGTGCGGCAGGTCATGAGCCCGTTGCCACCCGCCATCTATCGCCCATACAAGACTTTACACAAAACGTCTGGTTCGAACAACGCTCCTATATATTGTACAAATATCCGTAAAACGAACGCTCTAACTCTTCGTGACCACTGCCTGTCCGTTGACCCACACAGACCGCGTGTTGCGGTCGTCCCCGAGGAAAAGCCACTTGGCCGCAAGGTGCGCCAGTTTCTCTTGCGACGAGTACTTGTCAAACTGGAAATCAAACAGATCCAAGTTGTCCTGCGCCAGGTCTACAAGCTGAGCGTCCCATTTCTTGCCCACCTCGAAGCTTCCCAGCTTGTCCTCGAGGCCGCACACGGCGGCGCCGCCCCGTGTCGCTAGATACAGCACCTCGTCAACCGTGAGCTTGTCCTTGTCACTGCCGGTCTTCATGGCGACGTGCCGACTGACAATAAGTGCCTGTCGTGCTGCCACAAGTATGCTCGGAGCGTAGCCGCCGCTGACATCCGTGCCGAGCGACACTTTGAGCCCAGCATCGAGCATACGGCGCACGGGCGCTTCCCCAGAGGTGAGCGAGCTGTTGCTGACGGGGCAATGCGAGATGCCCGCACGACGATCCCGGATCACAGATATCTCGTCGTCTGAGAGGTGCACTGCGTGCGCGAGGATTGAGCGCGGCCCGAGGAGCCCGGCTTCATCATATACGTCGGTGTAGTGCTTGTTCTCTGGGTACAGCTCACGGACCCACTCGATCTCGCCCTTGTTCTCGGAAATGTGTGTCTGGCATGGCAGCGAACGCTCCTTCATGAGCTGTGCCTGTTTCTTCATGACGTCCATGGTGCACGTCGGTGCAAACCGCGGCGTGAGTATTGGGGTGACGAGCTCTCGCTCCGGGTCCTGCCGCGACATATGGTCGATACACGCGACATCAGCCTCGTAGGCAGCAGCCTCGGAGGCGTCGACATAGTAGTCCGTTGTGTTGCGTGTCATGCAGCAGCGGCCCACAAACGCGCGCTGGCCCTTCTCTAGACATAGATCGGCCAGCAGGTTTGTCGCCTCGACGTGGACGGTGGCAAAGTAGCTGGCGAGGGTGGTGCCGTGCGACAGTGTGCGGTCGACGACCCGGGGATAGACGGCACGAGCGACTGCGAGATCGCCGTAGGAGCCCTCCAGCGGGAACGTGTAGGTAGTCAGCCAGTCGAGCAGCGTGCTGTTGCCGAATATCCCGCTGTTCGGGTATTGCGGAGCGTGGATGTGTGTGTCGATGAAGCCCGGAAAGAAAAAGGAGTACTTGTCGGTCCACACCGCGTCGTATTCGGCCACGTTATTGCGCTTTGCCACGTCCGAAGGGACATCGCTACTGGTGTCGACAAACACAATAGTGCCGGTCGCATCAACCCCGACAACTGCCTGGGTCAGGCACTCCAACCGTCGGTCGGCCGTGCAATGAATAAGGTTGCCGCAATACAGAGTGTGCTTCTGGACCGTCATCTTCGTCAGATCAACAGCTGCGGTGGTCAGGATGTCGTTATATAGCTTCCGACGCCCTGATTCGAACGGTTTTGTCCGGGACGCTCGGCTCCGTCGGCACCCCGCGGGGGAGCTTGCATCGCTACCATCCGCAACGGCGATGGGCGGGCAGCGCCGTCAATCGCTACCATTATGGGCACATACCCGCAAAGCAATCGCTACCAATAGTACCATCGCTACCAGGATAGCCCACTTAGTAACCAGGCTTGGTCAGCGCCATCAGGACGTTCCCGTGCGTGTTTTAGGGACGGGATCGTTCGGCACCAGGCGACAGTGACATGTCTACTTCGATTTCTTTACCCGTACCGGGCCACCTAGCCCAGCACTGGTAAAGGAAAAGAGCAGCGCCCTCATACTTGCCTCAAACAGAAGCCTAAATCAAAAATTGAAAAGCCCAGGTCACCCGTAGATGCCTGGCAAGAAGGCCAGCCCGCGCTGTGCAATGCGTGACCGCCTTCAAGGCTACCCAGACTCGTTGATCTCCGGTAACACTTTCAGGTAAGTATGAGGAAAAAAAACTGAAACTGGGCGACTCGACTCGCCTTATATACCCCACCCAGGAAGGGTAACCCGAATGGAGGTTCGGCACATGGTAGCGATTGGCTACCATGAGTGGCGCTGATACCAAGGGCGACCATGAGTAAAGTGGTTGATCTATTGGTCGTGACGTCGTGTACAGGTTATAAATAAGACTCAGAAGCCATCCTTCTCCCAGCCCTCGTCGCGCAAAATCGACTCTCCCGACTCCACGTGGACCGGGTCGTCCGTAAGCGTTGTGTTTCGCGGCGGGCTGCCGTATGGGAGCGTGATTGGCACAATCTGGGGAGGCGACGCCTGCGGAGACACATTGGCGTAGCTCTGAAGCAATGTTGACTCCCGCGGCATCGATGATCCTACAGACTCCACTCCCGCCTCAATATAAGACTCCTCTTCCGGGCTGTTGGCGCCACAGTCTTCAAACTGATCGTCTGTTGCTGTTTGGTCTGTTGTGGACGCATCGTTCGCGACAAGAATCGGGTCCTCGTCGTCACCACCATCCTCGTCGGCCTCCTCTAATCCCACGTCCACATATTCGCCGTTGTCCTCGTCGCTATCCTCGACGCACACTGAAGACCGCCGTATCAGTGCCGCTGGATCGCTCTTGGAAATGTGTACTATGGGCCGCTTGCCTCCGGCAGCCTCCAGCCGCCGCTTGAGATCGTGCCAGCTGTCTTCGGACGCCACGAGGAACCCCACCAGCATTGACGGATCCATCTCGGTCAGATGCAGCTTTCGAACGCGTCGGCAGTGGCACGACTCCACATCGAGCTGGGCCGATCCTTCGCTCGACTCGTATTGAGACAGCGCGGGCCGTGGGAAGTGGGGGTCGAGATAGAACAGGTAGTCGCCTTGATACCCGAAAAAGTAGTGCGAGCTCGACGGCCGGCCGCCTGCGATGCCGACGCTCTGCGGCAGGTTCAGGATCTGACGTAGTGCGTCCCAGTAGACGGGGTTCACGCGATCGATGCCGAGCCGGATTCCCAGCAGGACCAGCGTTGGCTGGAAACTGCCAGTCGCACGCCGTGCAGACTTGAACAGCTGAGACTCGTATATGTCAGAGCTGTCGCTGACGTGCACCGCGAGACCCGCGTCTGGGAACGCCGCACACAGCGCACGGATGCTGCTGGCCGCCGCCGAGGGCCCAAACCACTCGCCGACCCGCTTGCCACAGTACTCGTCGCCGTGCTTGACAAAGTTGTGGATGGAGAACGGCGCATCGGGCCTGTCCTGGAACCACTGAAGTATCTGGGCCTCAGTGAGGACGTCGGGCGCCTGAAGCGGGGCGTCGCGACGCCATTTGCGACCAAAGTGGAGCAGACAGAGAGAGTTGGCGAGCAGCGACTGTCCGGTGCGGATCATGCACCCCCAGCCGACGTCGGAAGTGAAGCCTTCGGGGTCAAAGCCGGAGCCGCGTAAAATGCCCTGCAGTGAGAGCGACGAGGGCCCGTCCTTCGCTCTGGGGATCAAAGGGAACCCGGTGCGGTATGTGAGCCATACCCGCGTGTCCACGTCGGCTAGGAACTCGTGTGGCCATTCCTCGGAGTCGCCGGGGGAGTAGGTCTGGCCCAGGACGACTAGAGGCGCCACCTGGTCGGTGTTTTTGGGCTCCTTGTCCCAAAGATACTTGAGAGCCAGAGGCATTGCTGTCTTGCCATGCCAGCTCCTCCCCGTGCTCTGTCCAGGGGATCCCTCCTGTTTGTGAACGTTGTGTGTGTTGCCCGCGTCGCCCCCCATGCGACTTGCAGGAGGCCCTGCGGACTGTCACGTGCTCGCATCACGTGCGCCTGTCGTCGCCCGGCCAGCCAGCAGATGCAGATTCGTCTAAGGTTGCCCACGTCCCGCGGGGCCCGTGCCAACGGGGGCCCCCCCTTGTCTCGGCCCGGCCGAGAGCCGGCGATGGCCGCGTACCGGGGTCCCCGGCAGCCTCGGCAGGGCTGGCCCTGTCTGCCGATGTTGCAGCAGCCACCCGGGACCCTTTGAGCGCTGGCAGACCCGAGTCTGGCGAAATACGCAGGGCGCCGTGCAAATGCCGGAGCTGGAGCGGCGGGCCGCAGAGCAGGGCGGGCGACACGGGAACGGGAGTGCACCGGTTCGCGAAATGAAGCCGTCGTGCACATAAAAAGTCACATCCACCCCCTGCCTAGCCACCCAGCTTTGCCCTCAGCTGTAAACCGCCCCCGTGCCGCCCCCTCCTGTTGCGACTGCCCCTTCTGGCCACAAGGGTTAGGGACCAACGATGCAAGTGCCAATGCAGGCCAAATTTTTCAGCCCCCAACACCGAAGCAGCTTCGTGCAAGAGTCACTGGGGTCGCACCACCACTACTTCTACGACAAAACCGGCAAGATTACCGTGCCAGAGCCGTTGAGCGAACGGTCCCCCAAACGAGTCAAGACCGACCACGCCTGCACCATGACCGGCTACACCCTGAGCGAGTCCCACAAGGCCCTCATGGAGGACCGTCTGGCCCACTACGACCCTGAGGTCGAGGGCATCATGAAGGACGAGATCCAGCGCCAGCGCGAGTCCATCGTGCTGATTGCCTCCGAGAACTTCACCTCCAAGGCCGTCTTTGATGCCCTGGGCTCCCCCATGTGCAACAAGTACTCGGAGGGCTACCCGGGCGCCCGCTACTACGGTGGCAACGAGCACATTGACCGCATTGAGCGTCTGTGCCAGGACCGCGCCCTCGAGACCTTTGGCCTCTCTAAGGACCGCTGGGGTGTCAACGTCCAGACCCTGTCTGGCTCCCCCGCCAACCTCCAGGTCTACCAGGCCATCATGCGCCCCCACGAGCGTCTCATGGGCCTTGACCTCCCCCACGGCGGCCATCTGTCGCACGGCTACCAGACCGACACCCGCAAGATCAGCGCTGTCTCGACCTACTTCGAGACCATGCCGTACCGCGTGGACCTCGAGACCGGCATCATCGACTACGACACCCTCGAGAAGAACGCCCAGCTGTACCGTCCCAAGGTGCTCGTTGCCGGCACCTCGGCGTACTGCCGTCTGATCGACTACAAGCGCATGCGCGAGATTGCCGACAAGGTCGGTGCCTATCTTGTGGTTGACATGGCGCACATCTCCGGTCTGATCGCCGCGGGCGTGATCCCGTCGCCGTTTGAGTACGCCGACATTGTCACCACCACGACCCACAAGTCGCTGCGTGGTCCCCGTGGCGCCATGATCTTCTTCCGCCGCGGCGTGCGCTCGGTCGACCCCAAGACCGGCAAGGAGATCCCCTACGACCTCGAAAACGCCATCAATTTCTCTGTGTTCCCCGGTCACCAGGGCGGCCCGCATAACCACACCATCACTGCCCTTGCGGTTGCGCTCAAGCAGGCGCAGACCCAGGAGTTCAAGGACTACCAGACTCAGGTCGTCAAGAACGCCAAGGCCATGGAGGAGGAGTTCAAGCGTCTCGGCTACCAGCTCGTGTCTGGTGGCACCGACTCGCACATGGTGCTGGTGTCGCTCAAGGACAAGGGCATTGACGGCGCCCGTGTCGAGACTGTGTGCGAGAACATGAACATTGCTCTTAACAAGAACTCAATCCCCGGCGACAAGTCGGCGCTCGTGCCCGGCGGTGTCCGGATCGGCGCGCCTGCCATGACCACGCGCGGCCTCGGCGAGGAGGACTTCAAGCGAGTGACGCAATACATTGACAAGGCCGTGCGGTTTGCGGTGGACACCCAGCAGAGCCTGCCCAAGGAGGCCAACAAGCTGAAGGACTTCAAGGCCCGGATTGCTGCTGGCGACGACCAGCTCAAGCAGTGGAAGCGCGAGATTTCCGAGTGGGTGTCGCAGTTCCCCCTTCCTGTTTAAACGGTTGTGAGACCGTGCCTCAACGCGAAGTTATGAGTTCAGTGTTCAACAACACACGAAAATATACTGTTTAGAGTGTTTCGCTGCTGGCGGTGGTTTTGCTTGGAGGTGTGACGCTGTGCCGTGATGCCGATTGTGGACGAAGATGTGATGACCATAAGGCCGGCCCTGACTAGCCAAATAGGCAGGCTCAGCGTACAGCCCTAGGACCGGTAGGGCCGCCATTAGGGCTGGCAACGGGTGCTAGGTCGTATTTACAGTAGGTTGTTTGCGACCGTACAGCTAGACCATTCTTGCGGCCGCTAGGGCTGCTGGCAGTGTTTACGACGCTAGGGCAGTTGACCGTGCTCAGGGCCATCATCGATCGCCTGGCCGCAACGTGCGTACGGCGGGCTCGCCACGACTGATTTCGATCGCTAGCGGTCGTTGCCGTGCTGACGCCCGGAGTGGTCGGTCTGTTTACGGCCGGGGTCGATGGGCTGTTTGTGCGGCTACGACTGGTCGCGGCGGCTAGCACGTATCTACAATAGGGCCTGATCCGGCCAGGCCGTGTCAACAGGTCGAGGGTGGGCCTGTGTAAACAGGCCGGGCCGTGTGACAGCAGGTCGAGGTGGGCCGTGTCACGGTAGGACCGCGCCATTACGACGGCCGCTGGTCTGTTTAGATGACGGGCCGATGAAGTGCAGTAAATCTCGCGACGGCCCGATGGGCAGGCCGGGGCCCTGGCCACGGCTGTCGCCGGCCCGGCGTGCTGTTTGTCGTAGCGTGCGCTGGGTTGCGCTGGTTTGTGACCGGCCAGCGGGTCAGACGCGGTCCAAACCGGTCCGGACAGGCCCAAACAGGCCCAAACAGGGCCCAAACAGGCCGCAGCGGACCCAAAGAGGCCCAAACACCATCGGCGACCCACAGCTGGGCGGGCACGGCCAGATCTCCATTAATGAGGTGTTGTGTTGTGTGATCGTGGCGGGACAGGCGGGACGAGCAGCGCCAGAGACGGCCGGAGCGGCGACCAGAGCAGTCCAGACGCTCCAGACCCGCGCAGGCCGCTGCTGGCCGGGCCTGCTACACGGCTCAGCCCCTCCGTACGCGTCCGCCGGGGCCCCGTGCCCCCGTGCGCAGGGGCTCTGGCCGCCGAGAATTCTCGGGACCTGCAGGGGTCGCCGAAACGGGTATGAGATCCAATCTTGGTTGAGATTCCAGAGATTCCCCTTTGCCCACACCGACACACACGCCCACAACCCGCCAACTGCCGTCGCTCCTTAGACCTGGGTTGGGCACAGCCGCCGTCAGTCGTTCATTTAGCCGGCCAGTCGCTCATTCATTCATTTTCTCGCTCTTTCTACACACTACATCGTCATGACAAGCTGGGACCACGTACTGGCCAAGGAGGTACGGTGCAAGGACGCCACGGGTCTGCTGGCCAGACTCGAGGCCACCGAGCCAAACGAGGAGCGTGCCGCTGCGCAGACGCCCGCCGAGCTCCAGGCCGCCGTCGCCCGCAACAAGGGCCACTTCAACGAAATCCCCGACCTCAACGCGAACATCAGCCACGCCCGCCTCGAAGACGCAGACTTTTGGTTCTGGGCACAGCTCGTGTCCAGCTTCCGCTCCGTGGCGACACGGGCGCCCGCCTACACCACCGACATGGTCCGGGCCGGCGTCCCGCCCGCCCTGCGCGGTTCCGTCTGGATGGCGCTCAGCGAGGCCTACTCCCCCGTGCTCGAGAGCCTCTACGACTCGCTCGCGTGCGAATGGAGCCCCTACGTCAAGATCATCGGCCGCGACCTCCACAGGACCTTCCCAGAAATCCGTTTGTTTACAGAAAAGCCCTCCGAGTCCGAGCTGGCCGACCGCGACAGTTCGCCCGGCGTCGACTCGGACGCTGAGGAGTACACCACCAAGACCGTCCCGCCCCCCGCGCCCCTGCGCTCGCAGTCTGCAGACGGGTCCACGCCCGCTGGGCAGGCCGCCCGCAAGCTGGCCCGCGCCAAGAGCATCGTCAGTGGCGCGCCAAAGGGCCAGGTCAGCATGGGCAAGGTCCTCCGCGCCTACGCCACATACGACATCCAGGTGGGCTACTGCCAGGGTCTCACGTTCCTTGTGGGCCCACTGCTGCTTCACATGAACGAAAAGGACACATTCTGCGTGCTGGTCAAGCTCATGGAGGACTACGGTCTCCGGCAGATGTTTGCAGCTGACATGGCCGGCCTCCAGCTGGCCATGTATCAGTTCGAGGCGCTCTTTCGCGAGCACCTGCCTGAATTGCATTCTCACTTCACAAGCCTCGGCATCAACCCCATCTACGCTTCCCAATGGTTCCTGTCGCTGTTCGCTGTCACCTGCCCTCTGGCAATGCTGGTCCGGGTCTACGACCTGTTGTTCCTCGAGGGCGCCTTCAACACCCTGCTGCGCACCGGGTTGGCTGTGCTGAAGCGCAACCAGGAGGTGCTTCTGGAGCTCGACGAGGAGGAGGACGTTCTCCAACATCTGCTCAATCGTGCTCTGTGGGACATCTACGGCAATGATGGTGATATGCTGGTTGCTGATATCTCTGCCTTCCCCAACCTCGTTCCGACGCTGGCCCGTCTGGAGGCCGAATACCGGCAGGACCGGATGCGCCGCAAGGCTAGCGTGAAGAAGGCTCGCAAGAGCGGTGCACCGACTTTGAAGGTTGGCGCAGACCCGGCTGAAACTCCTGCCAGCGGCCGGCTCTCGCCGCGCTCTGCGCTGCCTTTCGGCCACAAGCGGCTGCTCTCGTTCGGGCGTGCCGCTGTGGCGTCTGTGAGTGGCAGGACTGCGGAATCCTCTCGTGCGAGATCCGAGTCGGGCGGCTCCAGCTCCGATGAAAGTACTTCTGACGGCCTGAGCGTCATGTCTGGCACGTCGGGAGTTTCGGATACGTCGTCTCAGGCGACGTCGTTTGCCTCAAGCTTTGCAGCGCCGCCTGCAGAGAAACAGCTCTTGGAGCAAATTGAGGACTTGACAGCTGAGCTCGATCGCATCAAGAGGCTGTACGCTTTCGCTCGAGATGAGCTTGAGTCAGAAAGGGTTTCGCGGGAGCAGGATCGGAGCCACGTGGCTGGCCTTATCCGTGTTGCCGAGACTCCTGACGCGGAGGACCGCGGGGAAGTCGTCGAGGCCGCAAAGTCTCGTTTCGGCGTCGGTGTTGCAGATGGCAAGATCACGGTTGCACCAGTGTCGGCTGTAGTCGAGGAGTGTCGCTGCTGTGAAAAGTACATCATGGAGCTCGCCGTGGCGAAGAGCACAGAGGCGATCTCGCGGCAGCGGGCTGATGAGGCCGAGGACAGATACGAGCGGCTGCGAAGGATCCATGTGGAGTCAAGGATTGCTGCGGCGCCATCGCCTACCAAGAAGCCCGCTTCGTGGTGGGGCAGGAGCTAGACGTGGCTTTGACCGCGCTCGGGACTTGTCTTTTACGTTTATCATGACCTATTTATCAGTATAAAGATCTCAAATTTTGTTAGTATGAATTGTGGTGGCGATTTACCGTGGCAGTGAGAACGAATAGGCTGTCTACCAGGGGCTGAGCGTGTGCCTGGCAGAGCCATGGTTCAAGATGGCGAGGTGATCATTCGCAGGGGCGCTGTAGAGAGTGGCAGGCTACTGTCTTGAAGGGGCGTCGGTCATGGGCGTAAGACGCAGGCAGGACGGAGGGCTGACGCAGGGCCATGTAGGTGCTCCGAGGCACAACGCGAAAAGACTGTCTACTGGACTTCGCTTTTGTACTAGACGAACAGCAGAGTCTAGCCTTCGGTCAATCCCGTGTCTTCGCATTGCGGCTGTCAGTCACATCGCGGACTGTTACGCTGTCGCTAGTCTGGGCAGCCTTGCCTCGCTAGTCACTGTCATAGGCAAACTCCTTGCTTCTACAAGGAGTTCTGACGAGGCATTCTCATGTTTTCTGGTGATCTTCGCTCTGCTATCTGTCGCAGTTCCTCCAGAAGCGCCCCTCAAGCCCCTGGTCTCTATGGCTAATCCGCCACCTTGTCTGCTTATTCCGCTAATCGAGATTCGCGAGTAAGCTATACCGGAACTGGGCCATGGCAAATACACGGATCATGTGTCGATATGAGGGTTTGGCGGCTGCGCTTGGGCGGGACCTTTCGGCTTCATCAGAAGTTATTCCATGGGCACCATGACCCAGTCGACAAGATTTGAACACGCGGACTGCCTCTGCCTGCACGGTAATTGTGCGTACTGCCAACCTCGCCACTCCGATCAACTCACGCTCCAGCTTCTGCTTCTCAGAGCAGTTGACGAGTGGCAACTAGAACCCTTTCAAAAAGGGGTAGCCGGCATCTCTAATACGGACAACGCTCCGAAGAGACATCGGCCTTTATAGACTAAGTGTAAGACTATCCAGGCGCACGGGTCCTCCGAGGCGGAGGAAACATTGAACCGTCCAGCAAGACCACATGACTTCGCCCACTAGGCAAAGAACCAGAAGAATGGACACAGAGACGCAATCAGAAAGCATTACCCACTGACAGTTCGAGAGAGGTACATGATCATTTCGCAAGACTTGTCCAGCCCTTGGTCAGCTGGGAGAGAAGCTATTGAAAGCTGGCACATAGATTGCCGCCACAAACTAGCCAGGTATGGCCAGCCAACATACAGGAACAGAAGTCAAATCGTCGTTTCGATAATCTGGACAGTGCTTTCGTAATGACCAACAATCTCGCAATAAGCCTGCTGGCCTTGGATCAGACTAATGTTCCAATCTATTTTATATCGCCACTTGCTGGTGGCGGACCGGTTCCCCCATAATCTAGCTATATAGGCAAAAGCTGGGTGCAACGCCCGCCTAGTTCCCTGTTATACAGGGCCCAACCTATTCCTTCTCCTTGAGTGCACTCCGTAGACACATCGGTTTTGCGTCCTCTCCTGCCATCGAATGCATCAGCACCGCTCCAATAGATGCCTACAGGTCTGTAATATCACATAGAGCATACTTTCCGTTCAGTTGCGATACGATAGCGTGCAAAATAGGAAAACAACATCTGGCTTAGATAGGCAACCGAAATTTTCTTTTCATCAAAAAATCCGAATTAGTGTAGGGGCTATCACATAACGCTCTCATTGCGAGGACCGTTAAGACCGGGGTTCGATTCCCCGATTCGGAGTAACTTTTTGCACGTCGAAGCGGCGGCGACGGCAAGGCCACAGGTCTGTTGCGGTGCGACTCTGAGCAAGGACCACAGGCTCAGCAGGCGACGTTACCTCTTTTTTTTTTTTTTTTTTTTTCTCTTCGAATGGCCATGGACAGGCAGGAGCGTGGCCAGTGCCAGCGGCCGACGCTGCCCAGCGCGAAGACACAGGGCTACACGTTCAATGCACAGAATGCTATATTGCTACTATGTCTACAGGGCGCCTGAGTTAGCAATGGCCAAGCTGCTACAAGCGGTCGCCGCTGCTGCGTAGACTTCAGATAGAAAAGTAAAGGTAGCTTGGTTTTTTCCACACCGACGGAACGTCTCGAGCCAAATGCACTCTGGTCATCATTCTAGCCTCGCCGCGCCGTGCGCCGTCACTCACCGTTTGGCAGCCTCCGTTGTCGCCCGTTCAGGTTTTTCACGACCCCTGGAATTTATACTCGGGCTGGGCGTGCCCGGGTAACGTAGGTTTTGCCGCGAAATGGGGGACCGGTCACGTGACGGCGGACGGCGGCCCGGTGGCGAAAGCCGCGAGGGCCGGCTCTAGGGGGACCAGAGCCAGCCATCAGTCGTCCGACTGCTCCTTCCGGAACGTCACCTTGTCGACCTTGACCTCGCCGTCCACGTACATGTAGATGTACAGGACGAGCACCGTGCCCTGCACGTCCAGGAGGCAAAAGCTCGGGACCACGGCGCCGTCCTCGCCGTCGGTGTCGCTGTCCTCGGTCTCCTCATGCCAGCCCGCGTAGAAGGCGCCGGTCGCCGAGCCTGGGTTGATGAAGAACTTGCCGTCGAGCTCGAACGTCTCCACGCGGTGCGAGCCGCCCCACAGGAACACGTCCACGTCCAATTGCCGTGCTGCGATGAGCAGGGCGTCCGGGTCGTTGTTTGGAATGATGGTCTGGCCCGTGCTGAACCCAATCCGCAGCTGGCCGACCGTCACGACCTTGGACAGCGGCAGCGGCTGGCCCGCGTACGACACGGGCTCGTCGAACTCGCCCTTGACCTGGTGGAACTCCGGGCTGAGCCCGTGGAGGAAGCTGTACGTCTCCTTGTCGGTGACGTTGCCCAGACACAGCACCTGCTGTATCTTGCCCGGGGTGAGGAGCTTCTTGAACTTGGCCGGCAGTTCCTGTGTTAGCGGCGGATGCCCGGCTCCCACGGCGCGCCAACGACACGCACGCTCGCCCTGTCCGGTATGAAGAGGTCCCCTATGGCGAGCAGCAGCATTCTGGCGGTGGCGGTGTTCGGTCTCGCTCTCTGGGGATAGGGGAATGTCGCAGGCGGTGAAAAATCACGACGCACACCACGAGCACCACCATGAACATCCGGCGAGCGACCGTGTCCGACCTGGAGGGCATGCAGAATGCCAACCTGACCAACCTGCCCGAGAACTACGTGCTCAAGTACTACCTGTACCACGCGCTGTCGTGGCCGCAGGGCAGCTTCGTAGCCACCACGACCGACGCCACCGGCGGCGAGCGGATCGTTGGCTACGTGCTCGCCAAGATGGAGGAGGAGGGCAACGCGGACGGCCAGGGCAAAGGCGCCGACCCGACGCCCCACGGCCACATAACGTCCCTGTCGGTGATGCGGACATATCGGCGGATGGGCCTGGCCGAGAAGCTGATGCGCCAGGCCCTGTACGGGCTCGTGGAGGCCTACGGTGCCAAGTACGTGTCGCTCCACGTGCGCAAGTCCAACCGCGCCGCGCTCCACCTCTACAGGGACAGCCTCAAGTTCACGGTCGTCGACATCGAGAAGGGATACTACGCAGACGGCGAGGACGCCTACAGCATGCGCAAGGACCTGGACGGCTTCATCCCCGTGTACGACGACTCGAACGACGATGAGGACCTCCTCGCGGCCGCCCTCGCCGACGCCACCGAGGCAGTGTCCATATCAGCATAGTAATGTACAGTATCTATTTAAACCGCTGGGCCTCGCGGTCCAGCACCGACTGCTGGAACTTGATGAGAAACACGGTCCGGATCGGATGCTCGGGGGTCTCGACCGTGTGGGCCGAGACGGATGCCGTGAAGAGGCAGCCGTCTAGGACTGCCTCAATGACGCCAGCCGCGAACGCGCCGCAGTTGAGCTGCGACAGCTCCTTCGGCACCGAGATGAAGTGGCTCACGAGCGGGCAGTTGTCTATGATCATGTACTCGTTGTCGGCCTCGCGGGACTTTTCGAGGGCGTCGGCTGCCTTGCCAAACAGGGTCCGCCACACGGTGGTGTGCACAAACTGCAGGACCCCCAGGATCCGGGTCTCGCGCTTTGCGTTCTTGCCGTCGCGCAGCGTGATGAGCTCGAGGAACCGCTGGCCGACGTGGTAGCCGAGCAGATTGAGCCGTGCCTCGAGGTCCTGGATGCCGCGGCTCCGCTTGTGGGTGTACTGCACCACCTCACTGAACAGGAACGCAAACGCGCCCATGCTGAGGTCCGAGCTGCGCCGGTGCAGGGTCTTGTCGTATATGGAGGGGCCCTTGAGCACAGGGAACGAGCCGGGGCCCGGCGTCGCGCCGCCGGGGGCATTGGGGCTGTAGCTGCCGGGCTGCAGCGACGCGGTCGAGTTGTTGTACGACTTGTAGCCGCTGGAGCTGCCCAGGTTGGTCTGGCTCTGCTGCGGCGGGAGCGCGAGGCTGGTCTGCGACACGGACGGGTGCGGCATGGTGCTGGACGGGGTCCGTGGTATGGGTGCGGGCGCGCGCCCTGACGGTATGATGGGCGTGCTGGGGCCTGGTATTGACATGGTGGTGGTGGCAGCCGTGCAGGCGGACGGCGTCGCGCTGAGGTACGGCGGTACAGGAGACGGCGACGCTACAGGGGCGCAGAAGAGTGTATTGAGGTGGTGGTGGTGGTGGTGGTTGTGGGGGGACGGTCCACGTGACTACTCAGGCACGTGACGTGATCACGGGGTTATATCAGGTGACTATATCGTGCAGCATTTCACGTGATCATATCATGTGACTCAGTCGCCTGCCGGTTCCAGCCGTCGTCGGCGGCGCGGGCGGTGGCGGACGCCGCGAGGACGACTGCGAGACGCGGGAGCGGGCGGCCGGCGCGCCAGTCGGCGTCGAGACGGTTGAACTGGTGCAGGGCGCGGGCGCGGCGGTGGTGCTTTGCGCGCTCGACGACGGCGCAGAGCTTCTGTATGGCGTCGCCGGCGGCCGCGAGCTCGACCTCGGCAAAGTCCTGGTGGTCGAGGAGGTGGCCGAGCTGCGTCTCACGCTGGCTCACCGAGTCCCCGTGCCGGATGGTGATGGCCATGGGTTTGTGGCGGGTGGGCTGCCGCGCGTAAAGCAGGTCCCGGCGCGGGTTTTGGCTGTGCGGCGCGCGTAACCCGGAGCACGGCCCCGGGGCTGCGTCAAATTTGCCCTTTCCGGGCTGCGCTGACATCCCTGGAATTTCAACGCCGGGGTCCAGCAACCACCACCACCGCCTCGTCCAGCCAGCTAACAGCCGTCCGGCACGACAGGAGCGTGTCGCAGGGAGCAAGGTAGCAAGGCTGTCCAGTCCAGGTGCGGCCGGCCCGAAACCACCGGCACAGAGTGAGTCCAGGCCCCGCTGTGGAGGCGTTCCGGCCGTTAACAAAGTGTCTGGAGGCCCTGTTCCTAGGATGGGCCACTGTGCAAGACTGTCCGCGACGTAAAGCACCTTCCATCCGTGGACGTCCCGTTTGGACGTCTTGTCTCGACCTCTTACCGTCTCGACGTCTCACCGTGGACTCCTACCGTCTCGGATATCTCACCGTCGACATCTCACCGTCGACGTCTCATCTCCGACATCTCACCGTCGACGTCTTACGCCAACACCATGACGCGAGCCAAGCGGGCGCGGGCCCGCTCGGGCGCGGGCGGCCCGCCGCCTGGTGTGCGCATGAAGCGCCAGCGCAGTGCCGCCATGCTCACAGAAAGCGACTCGGACGGAGCTGCACCGCCCCGGACCCGTGCTGCCGCCACCGCCACCGCCAGCGACAGCGACGACAGCGCCTGCTACCACAGCAGCCGGGCCCGCTCCAGCAGCGCGAGCTCGGTCGGCTCCATGGCGCCCAAGAGCACCGCCAACGCCACGCTCGCGACGCCCGTGCCGTCCAACGCCAACTCGCCAGGCGCAGCCGATGAGCCCGCTGCGCCTGAGGCGGCCGAGACAGCACTGGACGCCCGACTAAGGGTGGCCATCCGCGAGCAGTTTGACCTGGAGATCCTTCTCAAGCACGAGGAGCTGACCCGGATCGAGGACTCGATGGCCCGCGTGAAGACCATGATGCTCCAGCTGCGCCGGCTCTCGGGACGGCCGCGACAGCGCGTGAGCGCCCGAGCCGAGCCAGAGGACCTCGTCACCCGCTACGCTGGCTACCTGCGCGACCCTCAGTGCGAAACATGTGCCCAGCGCGAGGCGCTGAGCTCGACCGCCGAGTCGAGCGAGGTTAGCACGCCAGCGGCCTTTTGTAGCTACACCGAGTACGGCAGCAGCGCCGGCCGGCGGGTGCAGGCCGTGTACCGGAGGGGTGACGGGGTACTGCTCCGTCTCAACTGTCTCGAATGCGGCCGCGGCAACTTCAGCTCGGCCCAGGGCCTGCTCAACCACTGCCGGCTCTCTCACGGCATCGACTACGGGTCGCATGAGGGCGCCGCGACCGCTTGCGGTGTTGCGCTGGATCCCCACACCGAGGAGGGCCGCATCGCCTGGTCGCAATGCTCGCTCCTCGCTCCGCTGACGTCGGGCTCCTACAACCCGGCTCTAAGTCCGGCCGAGGTGTACACACCGACGCTCTCACACGGCGGCGTGCCGGTGCCAGCGTATGCTGGCGGGTACGCGACGCGATCGAAAAAGGGCCGCTCCGTGGACCTGACAACTACGCAGACCGACTACGTCGTTCGGAGCAGCTCGGGCCCTGGTGCTCGGCGCCATTCGACGGCGGCACGGTCTGTCGTGAGGACACACGCGGCCAAGAGCTACCCGACCAAAGGGACCGCTGTGGCCGAGACGTCAGAGAGGCGAACAAGCCATCTCTCGACTCTGCTCCAGGACAAGTGCAACGACGTCGATCTCGCCAGTCTGGTGAGCAGCGCCACCGAGACGGTGGAGCGAAGCCATTTGCTGGACGACGAGGACGACTGTTCGGACGAGCCGACCGGCGAGTTCGACAAGACAACTTATGACCGTATCCTGGCCGAGGCAAAGAAGCTCAACATAGAACAGGACGCAGGGGCATCAGACCGCGGCAAGTGCCGTCGCTCGACCAGCGGAGGGTCGTCGCAAAGGCCCCAGGCCCGCAGCGGACAGAGCTCGGGTGAGCGCCACGTGCTCAGGATCCCGGCGCGGCCCACGGCGGCGCAGCAGCGCAGGCTGCCGTCGGCTGCCAGCCCGACCAAGACGCGGAGCAAGACGCGCCGGGACGAGGCGTTGGCGGCCGCGGCCAAGCTGGAGGCCATTGCAAAGGCCCAAAAGGCCGAGGACACCAAGGAGAGTCCTGGCAACGTGGAGAACCAACCGCCAGAACCAAAGAAATCAGAGGGCGTCATTGGCAGCCTCACAAAGTATATACCAAGCCGGTTTCTGTGAGCGGCATCTTGTTATAGCAGACTTGTACAATAAAATGAAATGAAGACTAGGTGTTCGTCAGTCGTGAGTCGTGAGTCGTGAGGCCGGCTCACGGCGTTCCTCGCTCCGAGGCGCCAGTCGCGGGGCCGGCTCACGGCGTTTCCGCGCCCTGACGACGGCCATGGCACGACGGGTGAGCTCGAGCGGCGGCACGTGGGCAAAGCGCTCGAGCATCTCGGGGGACGGCTTGCCGGCGTTGTCGGGGAGGTCGGGCCGGTCCGGGATCATGGCGGCGAGGGCCGCCCAGTCGTGCTTTGTCCAGGACGGCTGGGGCCGGTGGCGCTCGGGGTATCCCGGCCTCCCGCCGCCGAACGCGCTCATGGCGGCGCGTTCCCGGCTGCGGGGGGTCCGGATCGCGGGGTTGGACCTGCGGCAGGTTCCGCCGGTCGGCGCGCCCCCGGGTCCGGGAGCAAGACTGGAGGGCG
>JANJPH010000066.1:0-42174 GCA_030407195.1 [Candida] tunisiensis
GTCGCAACGGGGATGCATTCATTCATATCCTCAAACATTCCAAACGCCCGATTACGCACCGCGGTCCTTCTCATCGAGACTTCCGGATACGTGTTCCAATGACCTGCTGCCAACCTACACAAAGCGGTTCCTGGCCCACGTCACCCACGTGACACGCCTGGGCCATTTGTGACTGCGTTCTGAAAACTGCGCCGCGGCCGCGCACGCGTAGGCCCCAGCACGGCGCGGCGGCCACGCGCGGATGGCAATTTTCAGAGCGCCGCGACGAACAGGCACACTCACCAGAACCACATACACCAAAATGGAGAACGAGAAGGGCGTCCTCGTGAGTGCCAAAGGGCGACAGGAGCCGCGGTGCTGGCCAGCGGCGGAGTGGCAAGCTGGCCAACGGCGGAGTGGCGAGCAGGCCAACCGGCAGGAGTCGTGACCGTCGACGCCAGACGGCGACCGCCACACTCAGTCGCCAACGCGAGACCGTTGACCGTCGACCGTCGACCGTCAACCGCAACCGCAACCTAACTTCCCGCCAGACACCACAACCTGTGACCCGTCGCTAACCCAGGTCGAGCTGTACATCCCGCGCAAGTGCAGCGCCACCAACCGCATCATCAAGGCCAACGACCACGCGTCGGTGCAGATCCAGGTCGCCAACGTGGACGAGAACGGCCGCGCCATCCCCGGCGACAACATCACCTACGCGCTCTGCGGCTACGTGAGAAGCAGAGGCGAGGCCGACGACTCGTTCAACAGACTGGCCCAGAAGGACGGCCTCCTCAAGAACGTCTTCTCTTATGCCCGATAAGTGTACATATAGATGACCTAATGTATTAATTCATGGTGGGCAGTGGCACTGGCGTCGCCGAGGCAGGCTCAAGCCGTCGGCGGCAACGACTAGAAGACGGTGGCACTAGCGGTCGGAAGTCGGCGGTGGCACTCACGTACAATAAGTTGTGGCACTAACGCTCAATATGCCGACAGTTGCACAAACGCTCAAAATGCCGACAGTGGCACTAACGGGTCAAAAGGGTGGCAACGGCTCAGAAGAGCGGCAATAACGGCTCAGAAGCCGAGGGTGGCACCAACGTCTCGGACGCCCATGGCGGAACTAAAGCTCAAAATGCCGACGGTGGCGCTGACTCAAGACGTCGACGGTGGCGCAACCCCCAGAACTACCCCTCTGCTAACCGCACAGGTACCCTGCGGCCGCCAGCGGCTGCAACGGTCTCAGACGTCCGCAGCCGCGCTGCTACACCGACCCTGGCTCGGAGAACCAGGGCGATCGCCGAGCCTGGCAGCTCCACGGTCGAAAAAAGGCACCAACCCCGCGGTCGCAGTCCGTCGCCTATTCCAGGCGGTCTTATAGTTTAAGGGCGGTCATAAAGCACGACACGGACGGCCAAAAACCACGAGTCGGAGGCCAAACGGCCCGACACCCACCCCCAATGGATCGCAGATCCCCTACCCCCGGCACGCCGCGGAGAACCGCAACGCTCGCCGGCTACCCCTCCTCTGCCGTCGGCCCATGCCGCGCTGCAACCTTGCCTCTATAATGCGGTGCAGATGCAGCCTTAACGATTGTCGTGCCCCGAGACAAGGCAATTGGTCCATGAAATCGGCCCTGGCCGGGCCCGGCGTCCGCTATATAGGTGCGGGGTCCCCGCCCATCGTACGGAGTCAATTGACTCGTTCATAACTGCCATGCGCTGGTCCACTCTCGTCGTCGCTCTGGCAGCCGGCGCCCACGCCGCCCCGGCTGCCTCCGTCAGCCAGGACGACGCCAGCTACAAAGTCATCGGTGCCCTGCTGTTTAACCGCCACGGCGACCGCCTCCGCAAGCCGTCGCCCGTCCTCACCCCCGAGGGCGCCAACCAGCTCTACACCGTGGGCCAGTACTACCACAACCGGTGGATCAACTCGTCCAGTAGCTACCACATTGCCGGCCTGAGCCCCGTTTACAACGTGGACCAGGTCGAGGCTGCCGTCCCCAACGAGGACCTCCTGTTCCGCTCTCAATTGGCCTTGCTCCAGGGCCTCTTCCCTCCTATTGAGGACGATGGCATCGCCGCCCGGGCTCTCAAGGACGATCTCGTCGCTGCGGTCGCAGGCTCAGAGATGGCCGACGGCAACCACCTCACAAACCCCTTGTCAGGCTACCAGTATGTCGCTCAGGACGTGCGCACTGCCGACTCCCCCGCCGCCATCTGGATCAAGGGCGACGACAACTGCCCCGCGCTGACCACCGCGCAGGACAACGTCCAGCACAACGCCGACGACTGGAAGAACATGTACGACTCCTCCAAGAGCTTCTACGAAGGTCTCACCGACCTGGTAGGGGACGAGTTCCCTGCCGACAAGCTGAACTTCAACCAAGCATACCAGATCTTTGACTATTGCAACGTTCGTGCCATCCACGATCCAAGCTTCACCATCGACAGCGACACCCTAGACCACCTGAGATACCTCGCCGACTGGGCCACCTACCGTGTCAACTACGACCCGAACCAGCGGGTCTCCGACGTCAACATTGGAGGCCGCACGCTGGCAGCTGCCATTGTTGAGGGACTCTCCAAGACGCTCGCCGACTCCAAGCCCTATGTCACGCTGCTCACCGGCTCTTATGACACCTTTGCCCAATTTTTTGGCCTCTCACGATTGGTCGACGTGGACGACAACTTCAAGGGCCTGGTCGGCTATGCCTCGTCCATGGTCTTTGAGCTGCTGGCTCCGAGAGGCGTTCAATCGAGCTACGGCCAGGGGTACGACAAATTTGTTCGGTTCGGCTTCAAGAACGGTACCGGCGACCTCAAGACGTTCCCACTCTTTGGCCAGCAGAACATCATGCCGTGGAACGATTTCGTTGAGGAGATGAACAAATTCTCCATTCAGAATCTGGAATCGTGGTGCAACACATGCGGTGCCTGGGATGACGAGGTCTGCTTGCAATACTCGTCGCTGTACGTTCAGGCCAAGCATCTCGCCAGCCAGGGAGTCGACTTGGCCAACCTCTCCGCCAAGCTATCCCCAGCAGCTGCCGGTGGCATTGGTGCAGCCGTCACGCTGGGTGTGGTGGCCCTAGCTGGTGCGCTCGCCTTTACGTGCATTCGTCGTCGCCGTCGCAGCAGCGCAGCCTCTCTCCCACCGGCGAAGGGCGACAACATGTCGTCGAAAGAGTCAATCACGACGATCGCCTGACGAACCATGAACGGGCCCCGTGCTATGCATTTTCGTTTCCCACACACTGCTCACTCGTTCATGCATTGTATATTGGTTTGCTATTTTAATGGGTAACGTTGTCTCAAATCGCACTCAATAGGGGCATCAAGTCGTCGAGGGAGCCTTTCGTAGCGGTGGCCTTCAGTTTCTGTAGAGCGACGTCCAAGTTTGCTCTTGCAGTGGTATCATCGTCTTGTCTCATGATCGCCGTGCACAGCGCAAGTGCGTGACTCAAAATAGCATCAAGACGGTGGCCCAGACCCTTCAGTGGCCCAGCGAGCCACACCCCTTCCAAGAGAGAATTAACTGTTTCCCAATGTAAATCGCACAATCCTTGGAGTGAGCATTTGGCTTGTGGATCCGATGACCAGTTCAAGCCTCGCTCCAGCCTTTTGATCGATTCCTCCAATCTCTGCCAGACCGTAGCGATATTGACATCGAATATGCGGAACGCCATAGCGCAGAGGAGCTGAAACATTTGAGACAACAACCGCCACGATTGTGTGCTTGTCTCGCTGCGAATGGCTTTATCAACCAGGAGCATGCGAAGACAATGGAGAACCCGCAAAATTCTAAGAAGACGTGCAAAGATACGCTGATATCGACGAGTGGCGCTGTCCGTCACGACGTAATTGAACGGAGGCGGAACGGCATACACCATCGTGAGGCTGTCAGTTGCCTCTAGTTGATCAGCTGCAGCTTGGACTGTGTTGTCAAGGCCAAAGTTAATCTTACCTTGCAAATGTTCTGTGGGTAGAATCTCCTCCACGCAGTGAGAAAGGCATTGATTGACCTCTGCCGGAGTTGGTGGCCATGGCTGGCTATGATGTGCTCGATCCATGAGACTCAACCCACCACGGAACAAGTTCTCCTCCAGCGCCACCACCAAACGCCCAGCTCCTAGCAGGTAGATGTCACGCAGAGGGGTCAGATGCCGCCACAATTCCCCGCCCTCCAATAGAAGTCGCAGCACCATTCTGTTTGCAAGCCGGCTCTGGATGCGAATCACGTCATCCAAGCACAGCTCTGTAGCGATATTCATCGGTATTTCGTCAAGGCCCATTGACTCGCCGTTCAAAAAAGCCTGGCACTCCGCTTCGAGGTCTCCTGATTGATGCTCTTGCGAGGCAATGATGTCTTCAAGAGCTTTGCTCAATCCTCTAGTGGAAAACAAATCGCTTCCGTCCATCGTTGGTGATAACGAAAGTGCGTCGAATTCACGCTCCAGGTCTTGGATGTTTGAGCCATCAATCAGCTGTTCTGTTTGCCTCTCGTATTGATCAAGGGTTGATGCGCGTGCCTCAACGTCTTTCAGTGTGAAGGCCCAAGCAAAGCCCGGGCGGCGGAGCGCCAAAACCTGTTGCTGATGAGTGACTTCGTCGCCGTATTTGAAAAGGAGCACGAAGCAGCGCAAAATCTCCAACGTTTCGACGGCATGGCCGACGTCGTAAAAGGTCGGCAGCATGACCTCGTCGACAACTAGCTGGCCCTCGCGCGCACTGGGCTCATCTGACAATCTCAAGAAGCAGACCTGAAGGTCCTCCGCAGAACGATAGAACGGCATGTCGCCGGTGAGGCCAATCAGTTGCTCAATAGAGCGAAACCATGGTATCGTTGCCCTCACCAGTATGATTCTCGTTAATGCTAGCAAGCCAAGGCTCGCTGCACCCCCTTTATCATACTCCAGGCAAAGATCGTATACTGCCGAGAGTAGAGTCGTTGGTTCCGGCAGCTTAGCGAGGTGCAGAGCTCTGTTGACATCTTGGCAACCAATGAGTTTGGCGAGCATGTCCACGAGCACGGACGGCTGTTCCAGAATCTTTCGCAATTGCAGTGGCTGCGGCAACTCCATGTCCTCGTACTCGTGTATACAGAATGCTTCTGTCGTCGTCAAGACTCGTTCAATGCAATCCGCCACGGCGACCAAAACGCCATGGGCGTTCATGCTGGCTGCAATGGCGGATGCGGCCTCCTTGAGTCGGCGCACACGCGTTCCCATGACACGGCATCGTTCTGTCACCCCCAACAGTGCTTGTGCCGAGCAGCCCGGTATTCGTAGCGGTGCGTGGTGAGTGGGCACGAAGGCCGCCCTGCCTCGACTGTACCGGAACGCCACCGACTCGCGACCAAGCGCCAAGTTGATGAGGCAGGTCATGAACGTGTCTGGGGGCAATGCGCGCGCCGACGGATCAATCTTGTGCACCATCCATTCGCAGCTGTCGCGCGGTCGCTCTGCGAGAAGTAGATGAGAGTCGGATATGTCTCCTGTCCCTAGGAAACGTTCCCAGCTGAGGCCTTGTATCTTGCCCTCCCCCACGGCCTCGGCTGTAACGTCAGCTAGGCTGTCTACCGAGGTATCGGGTGACTGGCTGTCAAGTGGCGACGACAGAGCAGAGCCGGCGCTCTCGACTTCTTCCAGCGGCGGCGTTGCCATCATCGCACGGCTGACGAGCTCAGGAGGCAGCCTGAAGTACGAATTGGCCTCGTTGGAGGCAGAATCAGGCGCCTCGGTAGGACATGTGGACTCCATGATGGTGTCCGTGGCGAACAGGCTGTGGTCTGGGGCTGCTGGCGTCTGGCAGGGCACGCCGACGGCCGCCTCCATTGTGAATGCGTAGCCGTGGTGGAAGGCGCCCTTCGCGGCCTCGTCTGGCTCGTCACGGCTCATCGCGGTTTCGTCGACATTGAACGCGTTCGTGTCGCATGCATGGGCCACGGCGGGTCCGACGGCGAGGTGTTGGTCAGACGGCCTGGCTGGCTTCAGCGGCAGTCGTTGCTCAAGCGGCAGGCACGTCGTTGTTCAGGTGTCAGGCACGTCGTTGGTATTAGCGGCAGTGCTCTATTGCTCTTCATTCAGTCGGTGTTAAGGGCGTCTGTAAGGGGATGTCACAGCGTTCGAGATTGAGCGGCGGCCACGACGAGGTTGAGCTTAGCAACGGGCCACGACGAGGTTGAGCTTAGCAACGGGCCACGACGAGGTTGAGCTGCCGTGGCTGGCTACACCAGTCTTTAGGCTACAACGGTCATTAGGCTACAACGGGTGCTCTCTGCAGACGGCGGACCGTTGGTGGTGCTGATGCCGTCAGACGTCCACTGGTGTGGGTGCTGAGCGGCATCGATCCGTCACGCCCCGCCCCGTAGGTCACGCCGGCGCGTGGCCCTGGGCCGGTTGCGTCTCTGCCACCAGTGTCGCCATACTCCGTCCGACTTCGCGGTCCATAACGTCCGGATCGACCCGCGGACATATTGGCCGGAACAAGGCATGGAAGGACAGAAATGGCCTCTGGCGAGCACTACAGACTGCTGCTCGACGTCAAGGAGCTGAGGCACGAGACTGGTCTGTATCTGGCCGTCTCACCGCGCGGCGCGGGACGCCAACTGCCCCCTGTGGAGGGGATGCTGTTCCCGCGCCGGCCCACGGCAGGCGACGAGGCGTTTCCCGTCGTGTTTAGCATATCGTTCGTGCCAGCCCGGGAGGCGCTCGGCGACGGCACGGCCCTCGAGGGCGCGGTGCCGGTGCTGACGGTGTTCTCGACACAGGGTGGCGCCGTGGCGGCGCACAGCCTCGAGGGCCTCGAGAGCGCCGAGCAGGCGAGCAGCGGGCCGTATTTCAGCCGTTTCCGCTACGTTGTGGGCCGGCTGGTGGACTACGCAAACGCAGGGCGGGAGCTGGGCCGGGCCGTGCCGGCGGACGCCGCGCTGGTCCAGTTCCCGAGCCTCGGGGACGGCCCGGACGACGAGCGTCGCGCCACGCGGCAGCTCCTCGGGGTCATGGGTGTAGTAGACAGTAAATGAATGGCAGTGGCACGTAGATGTCGAGGGAGGCGTGAGAGCTATCGGCGTGCTGGGGATGTCGGCCAGACGGCCTCAGCCACGCGGCCGGCCGCCAGCCCACGACTCAGCAGCCAGCCAGCAGCCAGCAGCCAGTCAGCCAGCCAGCGAGCCACCGCCACCACCACACCACCACCACACCACCCCCACGCTATTTATGGCCACCAGATCGACTGCAATGCGCAGAGCCGAGAAGGGGACCGCCATTGCAAATTTCGCCAGCACGACGACAACAGCGCCTCGGTTGCGGGACGGGGCCTCTAGCAAACGGTGAGTGGCGGGTGGAGGCGCCCGTTGCGGGCCGCCAGCGTGTCCGGCTGGAGCGCCGGTGGACGGGCCTAGTGGAGCAGAGCACCGCAAATCTCGACCCGTGGCCGGCCAGGCCGCGACACAGGGCCCCAGCCGGCCGGCCGCTCGCGGGCCCGAGCTGCCACGGCCTATTTATCCCGAGCTCCCCCGAGACAACGTGGGTGCGCAGATCGTCGAGACGGTGCTACGTTTACGCCGCACAAGGGACGGGTCCTTCGTCGGTGACACCCCCCACGGCTAACCCAGACGAAGCATTCAACACCACACCATGGCACACGGGCTGTCGTCCACGCCCCCGCCGGCCGCGTCCGCGGCCCGGTCTGCCACCAGCTCGCCGCTGCACGCGTCCGAGGGCCACCGCAAGACCGCCTCCATCACACGAAACCGCTCCATATCCGCGTCGGCGGCCGAGCAGACGGCCGCGGCCCGGCGCGCGGCGTCCGCCACGAGCCACAAGCCGGGCTCCGTCGGCGACCTCGCCACCCCGAGCCCCGACAGCCACGCCTCCACCCCGACCGGCCGCCCGTACTCCAACTCCAACTCCAACTTCCCCCAGAAGCTCAAGAGCCTCTTCAGGTTCAGCTCCTTCGGCAGCCCGAGCCACAGCACTTCCAGCCACACGAGCATCCCCCAGCTCGTCCGCTCCGGCGGCACCAGCAGCAGCCAGACGGCCTTCGGCGACGCCCAGCCCGACCAGGACATCGTCGCGTTCCCCGCCTACCACAGCAGCGGCACCGGCAACACCAACACCAAGGACCAGTCCAAAAAGTCTCGCTTCCTGCGCATGCGGACCGCCAGCGGCCGTCTGGCATCCGACCCGCCCCAGGATAAGCCCGACGACGCGGACGTCCCCGCCGTGCCGCCCGTTCCGGCCGAGTCGCCCGCTCCCGTGCCACCCGACACAGCGGCCCTGACTATCCCGACCATCGTCAAGGTGCGCGACAGCGAGGCCGAGGACGGCCAGGACGCTACCGTGGTGCACCAGGGCACCGTCGACGTGGGCTACGCCACCGCGGACGGCGGCGTGGAGTCTGGCCGGGAAACGCCCGCCAGCAACGCGCCGTCGACTGTAGATGAGTACGCCGACGCCAAGGAGAACCTCGATGTCGGCGCTGGGCCCGAGGCGGAGGCCCAGAGCCAGACAAAGAAGGAGCCCGCCCCGCGGCGCCACCGCAAGAGCAGTGGCAAGAAGATGTTCCTGCTGGGCGGTGGCAGCAAGTCAAAGGACAACGTGACCGACGCAGAGAGTAGCCCTGTGGCCCAGGCGGACGCCAAGGAGCTGAAGGAAAGCGGCCACTTCAGCTTCTTCAACCGCAAGCTGCGGCGCGTGAGCTCGGCCCCGAGCATCAACAAGGCTGAGGACGCTTCTGGCGCAGGAACTCCGGCCAGCCCGCAGGATGCGCACCTGGCAGAGAGCCCAGTGATGCCAGAAGTGCCAGTCGATTACGCACAGGCGGTGAGCCAGCCGGTGACCCCAGGCCTGAGCTCGCTCTCGCCCGGCACGCCCGTGCCCGAGACGTCGGCGAGTCTCCTGACCACGGCCGACCAGGGTCTCACGCGCGAGAACGCACACGGGGCGGCTTCGTCGGGCGGTCTAGGCGAGCTCGCGCCACCGGTGGGATTGCATTCGAGTCGGCCACGCAACAAGAGCTTCAACAGGACCTACAGTTCGAACAGCATAAAGGTGAGGGACGTCGAGGTGGGGCCCAGTTCGTTCGAGAAGATCAAGCTGCTGGGCAAGGGGGACGTAGGAAAAGTCTACCTAGTCAAGGAGAAGAAGTCTGGCCGGTTGGCAGCGATGAAAGTGCTGTCAAAACGGGAGATGATCAAGCGCAACAAAATCAAGCGGGCACTGGCCGAGCAGGAAATCCTCGCCACTGCTAACCATCCTTTCATCGTGACGCTCTACCACTCGTTTCAAAGCGACGACTATCTCTATTTCTGCATGGAGTATTGCATGGGCGGCGAGTTCTTCCGGGCTCTGCAAACACGTGAGGGCAAGTGCATCGCCGAGGAGGACGCCCGATTCTACGCCGCCGAGGTCACGGCTGCCCTCGAGTACCTACATCTCATGGGGTTCATCTACCGCGATCTCAAGCCGGAGAACATTTTGCTTCACCAGAGCGGTCATATCATGCTTTCAGACTTTGATCTCAGCAAGCAGAGCGGCGCAGGCGGGGCCCCTACCATCATCGGCGGCCGGGGCACGTCGAGCTCGAGCCACAACTCGTCTATGGTCATTGACACGAAGGCGTGCATCGCCGACTTCAGGACAAACTCGTTCGTGGGCACAGAGGAGTATATTGCGCCCGAGGTCATCAAAGGCAACGGGCACACCTCAGCCGTCGACTGGTGGACGTTGGGCATTCTTCTGTACGAGATGCTGTTTGGCACAACGCCATTCAAGGGCAAGACACGCAACGCGACGTTCGCCAACATCTTGAAGCACGATGTCAGCTTCCCTGATGGGGGCCAGCAGGTGTCGTCGAACTGCAAAAGCATCATCCGCAAGCTGCTCATCAAGGATGAAAACAAACGGTTGGGCTCGCGCGCTGGGGCGTCTGACGTCAAGAACCACCCGTTCTTCAAGACCACCCAGTGGGCACTCCTGCGCAACCAGACTCCGCCCATGATCCCGATACAGGGCAAGGGCGCGGACGCCATTAACTTCCACCATATCAAGGAGAGCGCTTCGGTCGAGTTTCACAACAAGAACCCGGCCAATGCCTCCTCCACGGCGCCGGACGCTGAGGACCCTTTCCTCAACTTCAATTCAGTAACTCTGCACCATGAAGGCCTCGACGGCGTCGGCGAGGAGGATGAGAGCGACGACGTTTACAACGTGGGGTACAATGTGCGACAGGACACTGGGGGCCGTTCGTCCCCGTTCAAGAACGGTGGCTTCCAGCGTGGGCTCAAGTCGACGCTTCTCCGCAGCTGAGCCCGAGGAGCTACCGGCCTTGTTATTTATGTGCATACGAGCGATGTGTATAGCTAGCGAAAAAGTCATGACATTCATGTTAGCAGGCCGGGTCCGCCAGGCCCTGGGTCCAGGCGTACGAGCCGAGGATGATGAGCATCAGTATGTAGCCACCTGCTATAGAGAAGGAGCCGTAGCGGTATGACGCCACGCCTGGCAAGTTGATGAGCTCCACGGCGAAGGTGGAGACAGTCGAGAGATTGCCGCAGAGGCCGTCTTCGAGCGCCTGCAACACTTGGCACTGCGACCTCGATACTACTATGTTGCCGTGCCGTGTCTTGCCCCTTTGCAACAGCACCAGCACGGCCAGGAGCACGGTTGCCACAATGTTGCACACAAACGTGCCCAGCGGGAACTGGCTGATGCGCGAGTTGAGAGTCTTGGAGAGGTAGTACCGTGCCCACGCGCCGAAGGGGCCGAATACGCACGACCACGCCCACTCGTGGTGCCGCGTTGACGCCACCACGGCGCAAGCCAGTGCGGCCACCCACGCTGCGACGCCCAGCGCAGCGGTGGCAACCTCCACAGCCTTTACCTGGCGGAGCGACAGGCGTGGCACCACGCCGCCCAGCTGGCTCTGGGCGAGATGCTTGCCAAACTTGACGCCACCCAGGCTGAGGCACACGGTGGCAATGGTGTAGGCAAAGAAGCTCTGCACACCGTAGCCAGAGTTGGGGTACGCGTGGTGGTCGCCGCTCGGGCCCAGACTGGCGGTGTAGAGGAACAGGTCTAGTATGAAGGAGCTGAAAGAGGTGATGGACCCGCACAGACCGGTTCCGAGTCCTACGTACAGAGGAATGTCGGTCTTGACCTTGTAGTACACGAAGGTTTCCATTTGCGACGGTCGCCGCTCCGGCGGGATTCGTGCCGGCCCCGACTGCTGATGCTCGAGCTTGGAGAGAGTCTCTGCCGGCGCTGGCAACGGAGGCTGCTGGTCTGCTGGCGAGGGACTGCGAGCGGCCGAGGCAAAGACCGAGCCGTGTCGCTGCCTGATCTGCTGAACTTCGGTCTGGAGAGCGGCCTGGAGCTCGATGGCATCTGGTGACTGAGGCTGTCGGCGGAGCTCGCGCTCGACAGCAGACGCCAGCTCGCGCACCGCCTGGAGCTCTCGCGAGGCGGCTCCGTACTCTGCTATGTCTGTCCGTTCGTCCTCGTCGCCGCCGGGCCCCGACTTGCGACGCTCGTCCCGGAGCAGCAGACGGAAGAGTCTGCCGTCCTCGTTGACGAAGCCCATGATGACACAGCCAACAAAGTTGGCCCACGGCAGCCCGCCGCGGACGGGCGCTCCGTTGAAGTCCGTGAAGGCTTCGAACCCGCGGCGGATGCACACGCCGGCCATGGACCAGAAAGCGATGCCGAGGTACACGAGCAGGCGGTCTGCCAGGCCGGCCGCGGCCCCTGCCTGCTCATCGGGCAGGCCCAGCCGCTGGCCGCGGACCAGGCTCGCCGGTGTCATCGCGAGTGTTGCAGATCCGGCCTGGGTCGAGGCGGTGCAGGACCGTTGTCATGATGGGGGTCAGACGGGCCCGTAGAGCCGCGAAACAGGCCCGTGAGACGGCTACGGTGCTCCCTGACACCCACTGGCAGGTATACGGGTCTACGGTCGCGCAGCTCTGCGACGGTGCAGGCCAAGCTCGGGCTCCGAGGCCCCGGACCCCCACGCCGGCCCCTGCGGGCACCCGTAGGACGGGCACAGAGGTGCAGTCAGGCGGCGGCTATCTCGTGGTCGAGATCCGGCCCGAAACCATGTCCGAGGCCCGTGTCTGCCCGGGCATGAGCTGCGCAACCGAGACGGTCCAAAACAGCACCCCGCGATGGTGCACTTGAAAGGTGAGCAAAGAGCTCGAGTCGCCCGCTACACCGTCTGAACCCGCTGCCTTCCGGCTGCTGTCCCTCCCCGTGCCCGGCCCTTCCCTGGGACCCAATCAGGTTCGTTGCAGCCCATCCGGATGCTCCATCGGAACCTCGCCAGACTCTTCAGAACATCCACCATGACGCTCAACACAGGTGCCGGTCCCGCAGGCGGCTCGGCCACCAAGGGGCCCCGGGCACGGCGATTCAGCGCGTCGTCGGTCGGGTTCATCAAGGAGGATCCCATGATCTGTGAGTCTAATCCGGGCACCACCACCTCCTCCTCCTCCTCCACCACCGTATGCTAACCCAGTCGCGCCCGCTACGAGCCAGTACAACAAGTTCTCGCTCGACGACCACCACCTGGACCCCGATCCGTTCGAGCAGTTCCGGGAGTGGTTCGAGGAGGCCAAAGCGGCCAAGATCCCCCTCCCCGAGTCGCTCAACTTTGCCACTGCCGAGCTGCCCTCGGGCCGAGTCAGCTCTCGCACTGTGCTGCTCAAGGAGCTCGACCACCGCGGCTTTGTCATCTACTCCAATTGGGGCACCAGCCGCAAGTCTCGCGACGTCAAGTCGAACCCCTACGCAGCCGTCACCTTCTTCTGGAAAGAGCTCGAGCGCCAGGTCCGTATCGAGGGCCCCACCGAGTTCCTGACCCCAGAAGAGTCCCAGGTCTACTTTGACACTCGGCCCAGAGCGTCCCGAATTGGAGCCTGGGCGTCGCCCCAGAGCCAGGAAGTGGCGTCCCGCGCCGAGCTCGACGCTCTCGTCGCAGAGCAGGAGAAACGCTTCGAGGGCGTCGACAAGATCCCCTGTCCGCCCTTCTGGGGTGGCGTCCGAGTCGTGCCCGAGCACTTTGAGTTCTGGCAGGGCCGTCCAAACCGTGTCCACGACAGATATATCTATGTCAAGGACGACCCAGGGAGCAACGATTGGGTCATCAAGCGTATCGCCGCCTGATTCTTCTGTTCATTGCATGTACAAATACTAGACTAATATACAGTCAGGGAGGTCAGCACCGCTGCCACCTGTTTTTGGAGCCCAGCCCCCCACCTGGACCCGAGAGCATCGCGAAACGCAGCCAGGCCTCGCCGTATCTCACCAACCTCGTCCTGTGTGAAGCCCTCCGCCGTGCCCAGCGTGGTCACTACAAGGCCAAACAGCAGGTAGATGTAGCCTGTGCGGTCGTCAACAGTCTCCTGTGCCGATGCGATTTCCTTGAGCCGAGGCAACAGGTCGGACGAGACGATTGCTTGGGCCACGTCGGGACTCTCACTCAGGTTCACGAGGACGCCCAGAGCGAAGAGCGGCAAGTTGTCTATGGGCGGACGCTCCGCCACCCCCAACTTTAGCAGATGTTGCACGGATGGTGCCTCACTCAGCGACTCAAACGCAGCGTGCGACGCGGGGAGCTGAGTCGTTGCCAGTATGAGAAGCCGAATCAGAGGCGAAACCACTGCAAGACGTGTCTTGGTGTCTTCTGCCGCCTTTCCAGATTCTAGAGTCGTCTGCTCAAGTAGCTTCCACAGCCGCACAACAGCCTGCCATAGCGGCGCTGCGACCAGGTCCGTGCAGCCACTGTGGCTGACAAACTCCACAAGCACTGTCGCCAGCTGAGCGAGCGTCCAATTCGAGTCTCCAGCCTCTGCTTGATTGATCGCCGTTGTTATGGCGGTCTCGCAGGCGGGGTAGATAACCTCCAAATGCTTGACCAGGGGGCCCAGAAGTAGCGCGTCCACTTCTGCGCCCTGTCCTTGCAAAGCGGCTAGGGCGCACAGGGCGATCCCGCGCCGCGACCGTAGCTGCTCCGATAAGTTCAGCTTCTCGACGGCAGCGATAACAGAGCGAGTCATCACGCGTGACAGCTTCAGACCGCGGTCACGCACGAGGTCCAGTATCAGTCTTTCATCCTCGAGCATTTCGAGCAACATACCTGCCACACCAAAGTTGCGGATCATGCTAGTGGCGAGAGCCGCTGATGAACCTTCTTCCTCAACCAACCGCCACACAACAAACCCCAGAAAGAACTGCAATAATGGGTCATTGTTGTGTGGGATGAGACCTAGCGCTTCGTCTGCAAACTGCGTAGCCTTGAAATCGCGCGCAAAGCCAGCACTGCTCACAATGCGGTTGCAGAGCTCCATGAGGCTCAGCCTCTGGCTGTCCAAGCTACCTCGCACGCCGTCCAGGATATACATCACCTCGTCCGCGAACTTGGTGCTGCCACCAGCAGCGCGTAGTTCGTGCACTGTCCGCAAATTACGAGTCTCCACCTCCGTCTCCTCTACGTCACCTTCCTCTGCGACAGTTTGACTGTCCAGAGAATCGTAGGCGGAGCGCGCTCGCATGGCAGGGCGCCCAGCTGTGGCTGATATGTCCAATGAGTCAAGCGGCGTCTCCTCGCTAAGATAGCTACGACGGTCGCTGTAGGTCCGCCTGGCGGTCACGACCGAAGCTGAAGTCGTCGGTGTGGCCCGACCGCCCAATAAGTCGTCTTGTGCAGATGCCTGGGGCGTGTCAACCGCAGGAGGAGATTCTCTAGGTCCAATATCGTTGCTGAGCTCCTTGTTCCGTGGCGTCTCGTCTGCCGCGTGCTCCCATTCGTCTGTGGTATCAGAGCTATCGTCCGTCCGTAGCAGCTCTAGCGTCGGCGCACGGACAGGTTTTACTGTGCTCGTCATGCTATCAAATAGGGTCCACGCGTCGGCCTCCTCTGCTGGAGTTTTTACCTCCTGTGGCGTCCGCGTAATAGCGCCGACAGGTGCCAACTCCGCGGTGTCTGTAGCAGCATTCGCTGGCAGCACGAGTCCTGAATCTTCAAGACCTGTCCCCGGTTGCAAATCAGCGCCGCTGTTTGATAGATCACGGTGAGGTGCTGCCACATCCGGCGTGGCGGGCAGTTGCAATTTTGTCGACGACAATCTCCGCGGCGAATTTGGTGAACCCGGTGGGGTTGCTACCGTGCTGGGAGGCGGCAATTGGAGGTTTGCCGACTTCTCGTTTGACTCTTGTTTGGTGTGGGCTTGGTGGGAGGGTCGAGATGTGCTGGATCTCGTGGTGTCTTGCGTTGTGCTGCCTGTTGGTAGCTTGGAACGCGAGACAGACCTTCGTGACGGTTCATGAGCATCTCTATGCGAGATATCTGGACCATTGCCCGATGACAAGGCCCGGTTTGTTCGTGGTGTCCGTTGAGAGCGGGCCTTCGTAGGCGTGTCGGCGCGCAGCTCGCGACGACGCGCGAACAGCGGTGTCACGACACCGGGAGAGTCATCACTGTCAAAGTCGAAGATATCCCGGCCCGTCGACACGTGTTGCACGTCCGGAAGCTCGGTTTTTGTGCGTTTCGGGGCGCGTGACGGCGTGCTCTGGACGGCTGGAGACGGACTGGCTGGGATGCCGGACCCCTTGCGCCTTCGTCCGCTACCGTACGTGTTGTGGCTGGGCCTGGAGCTGCCCATGCTGCCTCTAGAGTGTCTGTACGCGCTACCACCGCCCCGTTGCGCTTCGTGGCCACAAGTGGTCCGGATCCGTCGTTCGTGTGACGGCCTCCCACTTGGTAGCGATCGCAACACTCTATCTACGCGGGTGGCAACCAGAACCAGAAACACAGGGCAGGATCTATTGTACTTCGGCCAGCAGCGCAGATACCTCGCTCGGCGAAACTTCGTCCTTTCTCAGCAGCTTTACAGCTTTTTTGGCCCACACCGCCTCCCTCCTGGTGCCTAACTGCAACTCCAGCTCGTGCGACTTGGCACGGGCCGTGTCGATGATTGTGGCCGGCAGCTTAGCGAGCTGGGCGACGTTGAGGCCATAGCTTCGATGTGCCACGCCACGCTTGAGGGTGTAAAGGAATGTCACCTCTTCTGTCCCGTCTTCCTTGCGCTCAGCGAGGAAGCCCATGTGGTAGTTCCGCACCGCTGTGGGGTGCTGATTCTCAAAGGCAGCTAGCAGAGGATAGTGCGTTACAAACAGGGTCAGACACTGGAGATCCGTGACACAGTACGACAGCACGGCGTGAGCGATGGCCACGCCATCTAGCGTTGACGTGCCTCTGCCGATTTCATCAAGGATAATGAGACTCCGATTGGTGGCGCTTTTCATGATGTAGGCAGTCTCTTGGAGCTCGACCATGAATGTTGACTCTCCTTGCAACATGTTGTCGTAGGCACCCATCCGTGTGAACACAGCATCGACAAGTCCCAGTCTCGCCGTCGCCGCCGGCACATAGCACCCGATCTGTGCCATGATAGTGATGAGAGCCACTTGTCGCACGTAGCTGCTCTTGCCACCCATGTTTGGGCCCGTCACAATCTGCGCTCTCTCCCCACCTTGGTGCAGTGACACATCGTTTGCCACGTACGTGTCAAGCAGTATCTGTTCCACCATGGGGTGCCGACCTTTGCTCACCTCAACACACGGCGTGTCGACGAAGCTAGGCCGTGTGTATCCCGGCCGCGCAGAGACTGCTGCGAGTGACATGAGACAGTCTAACGTCGCAACAGCTGCTACAGTTGCGCGCAGTGGCCCGAAGTGGGACGCCACGAGATCAAGGAACTCGGAGTATGCATTCTCACATTCCAGTGCGAGTCGCTCCTTCGCCACCTCGAGTTCGTGGAGCATTGCATTGGTTTGCGGTGTCCGAAACCTGCTCACACTCTTGGTGCCACTCATCTTTACCCAGTTCTTTGGAGCTGTCCGAACATCTACATTGCGCACCTCAACGAGATAGTCGATGTTAGCCACAGACACCCATTGTAGGTGGGGGCGTCGCAATTGGCTGCGAACGTCGTCCAGATGGGCATCTAATCGCTTCTCGATGGCACGAATGGCGGCCTTGTGGTCCTCGATGGCGGCGTATTTCTCTGGATCTGAGAAGAAGTCCTCTTTGGAGTTGACTCGAGCTGCGTCGTGCGAAAATTCGCCCAACAGTTCGGCCAACACGTCCCGCGCCTGTGGCAGTGCGTAAAACGCTTCGTTCAGGGCAGGTGACCGGAATCCCATATCCTCAGGAGCTTCTGCCGGTTCGACAACCGCTGCCACTCGCTGTAATGCCAGCAGAATCGACAAAAGCTCAGCCCGCGAGCAGCGCTTGTAGTGAACGCGCAACAGGCCTTTCTCGAGATCTGGCAATTTGGCCATGACGCTCGATAATCGTTCGAGCGGGCGGTTGTAGTCAGCTAGGAGCTCAGCTACAGCTCCAATACGAACTTCAACGTCCTCGCGTCGCAGAAGTGGTTGCGCCACCCACTTGCGTAATAATCGCTGTCCGAACTTCGTCCGCGTGTGGTCCATAATCCAAAAAAGACTGCCCTTTTCGGTGTAGTCCGTTTGGTTACGAAACACCTCGAGCGATGCAATAGTATTGCCATTCAGCACCATATGACTCCTCGCTGCAAATGGGCTGAAATTGCTTGTAAGACTCAAAACGTTTTGGAGTTTGAACGCGCGGAGATAGTCGACCATCGCGGCAAGACACACCTTTACCGACACTTGCACCGACCCCACCAAATCGAACGCCGCCGCGCCTTCCTCAGGTGCGGCGAGCACGCTATCACCATAGAATTCAGCCAGTCGGGCAGCGGCATCGTCAGCAGATATGTTCCGTTGCCGCTCAATGCGGGGGCGACCGCCAATTACTCGCGACGCGGCGATGTTCTCGAGCAGTTTATCAGTTTGCCGAGAAACCTCGCCAATGACAAGCACTTCCACTGGTTGCACATGCAACAGGCGTGTTTCGAGCTCACCGCGCATGAATTCGTCGTCGAACTGGTCGTATATAACGTCGCCTGTAGCAGGCTGGCATGCCACGATGCCGATGGTGACGTCCCGACGCGATGTTATGCCCTCGTTGCTAGTATCAGACCGACCACCACGTGGCCGCTCAGTAATGGCCAAGATGTAGCCGGACGTAGGCGTCGATAGGTTGGCACCTGCCTCCAGCGCAGCTACATCGTCGACGTATGTGCCTTTAGTATAGAGATGGGTCAACTCTCGGCCGAACGGCGCACTCTTGTTATTGCCCACGGACTTGAGGGCCGCCGTCTCGGTCTGGTTCACGACTCCCACTTTGTAGCCATTTTCAATAAGTCGCTTCACGTGCACATGAAGGCGGTGGGTGGGTATCGATGATGATGCAAATGTGGAGTAGCCAGCGTCTCGAGGGTCACCCTCGTCGATGCTCAGCCATCCAGGGATGCAGTATATGTTGAGCACAGCCGCTGCGATCCTCGCATCCTCTCCGAAGAATCGATACTTGTAACCGACCTCAACAAGCAGCACCGTGTCGCGATGCTGCCGCTTGATGTCCACGTACTGCTTTTCCAGCGGCGTGAGCCTTCTGGCCGTGTTCTTCTGGGGCTTGGCCCTTGGTTTGCCACCTGCATGTTTGAAGCTGCCCAGCCGTGATGATGCATTGTCCACTGACTGGCCTTCAGCGTCTGTACTGGCTTCAATCGCTTCGGACGAGTCGCCCTCGGCATCTGTCGAAGTTGTCTCGCCCGTGCCATTCAAGAAATCCCGTCGTCTCCGCTTAAAGCAAGCTGCACCTCCGGGACCCCCGAGCTTTGCAACAAAACGACGATGCAGCTCGGCCTGATCGCCATCCTCTGGGCTAGCGTCGCTCTCACGTCGCCGCTTGCGGTTGTACTCGTACAGTTCGAGTCGCTTTTGCGCTTGCTCGGCCTTAATCTGACGCTGGCGTGCTCGCGCCTCCTTGGCAGCCTCTCGCTCCTCTCGAGTCATTGCCTTCCGTTTCTCAGGCCCTGGGTGCTCCGTTGCAACAGCCGAGGCGTTGTTGTCGACTTCATCGTCTTCTGGACTACGCTTCTCAGTGTCTCGTCCTTCGCGATCCGCCACTGGTGTTCTCTCTGGCTTGCTTGACGGCCTCACAGCCGGTTTGGCGGCCTTGGCCGTAGCCTTGTCCGGCGGAGAGGCGACCGCGGGCTTTGACGCCGCCTTGAAGTACGAACTGATCGTCCCCTGTCCCATTGCCACCCGAACCGTTGACGACTCTGTTCATCCCGCGCCTCCAGAGAACGCGTCGCATCTACACTTGGTAGCGATCGGTGTAAATGGACATCCACGACGCGAATGTACGGGGACACGGCGAACAAGCTGATTCAGGACTCCCGGCGAACACTAGGCCTGGAGACTCTGCCTTTGTACCAGGAAGAGCTAGTGCGTGCAGTGGTCCGCGAGATTCGCGAGCTGGAGCGCGAGGTCCAGGCCATAGTAGGGTCGTTCGAAGGTGGCTTCCAGCCATCCCAGGATCGCACCGCAACATGTGCGATCTTTGTGCAACAACTCTGTATGCGACGCAACAAGCGCTGCCTCATGGCATACCAGCGGTTGAGAGCCGAGCGGATCGATCGTTTACTCTGGTCGGAGGACGACACGGCTGCGACCGAAACAAACCTTTCACAACATGAGCAGGCGTACATGCGCGCCTACTCGGAGTTGCTCATCGACCACAAGGGCCACTGGACCGACATCGACCTGACAGGCAGTCTCGATCCGCCTGATGACCTGTTCATAGATGTCCGTGTGCTCAAGGACGCGGGAGAGATTCAGACAGAATACGGTGTCTTCAATCTCACGAAGAACTCGCAGCTGTTCGTCCGCCAGGCGGACGTCCAACGACTTATCCAGCAGGGCTATCTCCAGAAGCTCTAAGCAGTGTACATTATGATGAATCGGAACGACATTTGCTTGCCCCTCGCAGTTGCCGCTGTACGAGGCCACAGAAAGATTCAAATAGGACATGTGAATCGCCGCGGACCCACTGCACATGGACTTGGTCAGGGACGACTCGTAGCGTGGCTCGGAACTCGGCCGATGTCTGGGCACCCTTAGCAGGATTACGCCGATACGCTCTCGACCAAATGTCACCTGGCGTCTCGATCAATAGCGTGCCGTCATCTAACTTGGAATCAACACCTTTTGTCGCCAAGGCCGTCTTCAGACCGCGGACAGTGACGCCGTCGTGGGCCAGAGTCAAACTCGTGCGGGGTGGCGCGAGATCGCCCCAACCGGGCGACCAGCCGAGCCGATCAGGCAGCCTCCATGTCCCGAATGACCATGCCACAGCCCAGCGCCGCGTTGCGCCGCCCGGAAAGACATCTGTAATGGCCCAGTTCGTCACGCCACCGCGTTTCAGACGCTGCACAACGTCCGTCACGCTGATTTTTTTACCCAGTAGGGTGGTGTACCATTGGACGCGGTCGCGCTGCTCAAGGCTGGCTTCTGCCAACCTCGCTACAAACGCTGTCTCCCCGCCTTCAGTGAACAGCTCGTTATCAGAGGCTACAAGTGGGGTTGCTGGGGCCTGGCTCTTTGCGCGAGCCAACCGCTCCAGCTCAGCTCTGGATTCGTAGAATGGAGGGTTGCACATAGTGAACGCGTAGTGTTTATCTCCCTCGAACAGCTGAGGAGGCAGAAGCGACTGGCTACTGTCAGTGTGCAGGATTTGAATACGGTCTCCTAGGCTGTTTCGTTCCACGTTTGCCCGTGCCAATGTCACCGCCTCCTTGTCAACATCTGTGCCCACCACGCGAGCCCACTCAGCCAGCCGGCACATGAGCAAAGGGTAGACAGCCGACGCCCCCACGCCTATGTCGATGCCTGTCGCAGTGGCCAGGAGCCCCTGCGTAGAAGACTCGACGACGTCCGCCACCCACGCCGTGTAAACATGCCTGTTGGGCAAGCGCGGGCAGAGTCTAGTGCGGTCGAGTGACACAGTCAGAGAATAGTCGTGTAGGAAGAGCGCCTCAGTGTACGCGCACACACTCTCATGACTAGAGAAGTCGTACTTGCCGTTGCGACACCACTGCTCGAGGTGGGGGAACTTGCGAACGAGGTCCTCGTTGCTGGTCCGTCTGCGCTTGGTACCCCTCGACGGGTCAGCCGGGGCCGGTGAGGAGCCGCCACGAGGTTGGCGGCTCCTGCGTCGCTGTGTATATGGCATTCAGTTTCAAAGTCAATACATGCCGAGCGTCTGAAACCCATGACGATCTCCCCGCACGGCTGTGTGCAGAACTTCATCGAGGTCCGATTCGCGGACCTAAAGTCATTCCGCGGTGAGCAAAGCGTCGGTCGCAAAGATTCCCTAGACCGTCGAAGCGTAGATCTCGCCCCGCCATGTAGCGAACGGGATGTGGCGGGACTACTGGTGTCCGCGGAACCCCAACCAACATGGCATGCACCTCTCAGACCCTGGCCCGAGTCCCTTAAAAAGAATCCCATGGAGACATCTTCTGGGCTCACCAGAGCCTTGAGTCTTCGCAATGGGCAACTTAGTCTCTTTGGTGTCGGGCACGGCGCCCATCACTGGCGTGACGACCACCAATGGCATCGGATACTGCAACATTGCACCAATTGATGGCCTAGGCTACGGCAATAGCTTCTATGACCTACCCGTTCCTACCATGAACAGCACGGCGCGGCTGCTGGAACTCTTGCGTCTCAACCACGAAAAGTACGGGGTCTTATTCAACAACCGTGAGTTTCACAATCACGTTCCGCACATTCTCATCGCATCTTACTTGCTCGGCTCGCCCCCCGAGCTTCTTGTCGAACAATACGAGTCCGAGTCGAGCGACCACGACGTCTGGCAGGCCCCTCCGCAAAACATTACTGGGGATAACTGGCGCGAATTTCTGGGCCAGCCTGACTACGAGAGTGCTTACAAGAACTTCATTGAAGACGCGGTGCGCAACGAGAGGTTTGGGTGGCAAAAGGTTGCTCATCGCCTTCTGCACACGGAAAGCAAGCCTAATCTCTTTGACGGCCTCACGGGTGGGCTCCTCCATCCGCTCATTCACTTGGGGTATGCTTTCGAAATCGACAACAAGGATGTTGCCATTGAGGCTCTGACGTTGGCGGCGACGGAATACCCCGAGTATGCCGAGTTTTTTGACACGACTAAATATCCGGGACCCTACGACCAAGAGCCGGGCGTCTCAGCACTGCACATTCTCAAACGGATGCGGGACGATGCTTACTTCGACGGTCTACTCAAGGTTCCTCGCGGGGAGAAGCCTGACAAGTTCATCAAGCAACACAAAGAGCAGTTCTTGAAATACTACTACGCTTATGATTGCAGCAACCCGAAGAAAGCGATGAAGGACCTGGTCTGGACAGCGTGCCATCTTTTGGCTTGCACCCACCGACCAGAGGAGCCATTATATGATTTCTATCTGCTGCATCTACTAACAGGTTGTCAAGCCGCCAGTGAGATCATGTTCAACGAAGCATCCCACAAAGTTATGCCGCCCTACGAGACTCACGTACCACTTGTCCGCTCGCTATGGTTCACATTCATCACAACGTACGCGCTACAGATGCGTCCATCAGTTGACTCCAGTCGGGTGCGCGGCTACAGCATCAGCTCTCAGAAGGATGCTTGGCAAGAGGCTGTTCATCTCGCGCAGACCTCCGAGGACAGAGTTGAGGCACATTATGTAAAGGCCATTCGTGCCTTTCTCTGGGCAGAACAATTCCTGGACATGGATTTCGACCATTTTTTCGCTAAGGCAGCCCTCCAGTTCGCCAAGGAGAAGCCTGGTAATGACTATGTTGGCCGGCCTCGCAAAGACATGCCCAAGCTTGATGTGAAGTTCTAGCCTGTTCGCGTAATGCCGTGCTTGATTCAATAGCAATAAAACAGATCGTGTATAATCAACATGCCCTCAAACTCCGCTGAATCTGAGTTGAGTAAAGATGTGGCAGCTCTTAGAATGCCTCAGTAATCGTTGACGAGCACGGCCATTGCGCACGATGGTCGGTCGCAATGAGCCTCAGATAATCTCATCCTCGCTCTAGATCACTAAGCATGCCGTTTACAAATATTCTAGAACTCACTGCATTGCTGGTACGTTAGAAATTTCGTTACCTAGAGCAATTGACTCGTGATATTGGACGAGGCAAGCTGAGCTATAAGTCAGCACCTACTAGGGTGGCAACACCTCGGGTGTTCTACGTGAGAGTCAGTGTGACTTTCTCGATGGCGTTTGGAACGCCGTTGAACGTGGCAAGAGACAAATCCATCTTAGAGTTGGCCTAGAGACACAGCTCAACACCATTTTAGTTGTCGCTTCCGGTGTGGCTTAGGCAGGGTCGACTGCGACAGGTCAGAGTGGCGGATTTTTGGGCGGTAAACCTTCGACGGTCGCTATGCCTAGGCTCTCCAATGTATCGCAGAGGCACATAGAATGAAGACAGTCAACCCGAAGTTCACATCAAGATGAATTACTATCATTAGTCATTAGTCATGCTAGTATACACAGACATCTTTGCTATCAGCCGTACCACGCCCTGGAAAGAATGCCACGCAACTGGTCCGTACTGTAACCATAGTCGCGGTCTATAGAGGAGAGATAATCCATGATTTCGCGTCTTTCGACAGACGCCTCGATGTGTAGGCCAGCAAAGTGGATTGTCCACAGCGACGCGATTTTGAGACTCACATCGCTGTTCGAAATCACACTGCCGATGACAAAGCGCGAGAGCTCTAGCAAATGGTGGTCCTGGATCTCTGGCTCCAGAGGACCGCCATCGTCAGGTCGAGTCATACGCGCGTACAGTAAAGACGTCTGGGCGACGCAGGTAGTGAGCGCGCTGAGAGCGTCGCTGTAGACAGCCGCGGGAAAGTTAGATTCATTTCTTGTGGTGCCAGTTGCGTTGGACGCGTGAGGAGGGATCACGGTGAGTGCCTGGTAGGCCAAAGGAAGGTCACGCTGCCAGGCCATGATGTCGCCGTAAAGACGCTTCCACCGAGCGAAACGTGCATTATTGAAGTGTTCGCTGCAAGTTGGCACGGTGGCAACGTGGCGGAAGTGCAGCAATTGCTGCATCAAATACAGACCTTTGTGGAGGTGCCATGCGTCGCTGGGGTTTTCAGGAACCTCGTCCATCTCCAGTATGGGTCCCCACTCGTTTGGGTCCCATATTGGTGGAGCACCTATCCGCGATGCGTATATGAAGTCCAAAGCGATGATGTTCCAGAAACATGCGTCAGGAATGGCACTGCCGAACATGCTACTGTTGCTCCCGGGTGGCAACTCAGCGTCGCGGTTCGAGTGGCCCCTGTTTCCAAGCGCCGACACGACAGACCCGCCCCAGTTCGGGCCTGCCTCGAGGGGTTTGGGTTCAGGCATTGCCGGTTTGTTGTTCATCCATGTGAACTCCCTGAGGAGCGCAATGACCCCTTGAATGTGGCGGTCCTGTTCCTCGCACAGCGGGAGAAGCATCAGTTCGTATGTGGTCAGAACAGTCGATGCTGCAACACACAGCTCGAGGTTGCGCGGTCTGTCCGCGAGCCGAGTGAGGAGCAAACGGGTTGCTCCATTGTAGTATAGCAACGGTACCTCATGTGGGACGCGCTTGGGACCAGTCCCCGGGTTGTTTGGCAGTCGTGAGCGCAGGAGCGCGCCGCAAGCCGCGATTGAGTTGAGTAGAGCCGGTTCCGATAGCGCCAAGAGCGGCAGCACTCTCTGGAAGACGACATGGCCGCCGTATATGTCGAGCCAAGGCGCGACGTTGTCGACATAGGTCCGTGCGTACTCTGCCAGGTCGGGATCGGTCAGAGGGACAGTCTTGTCCATGAGCTGGATAGTGTTGCCTTTCGAGTACATGTCCTGGAACGGCGATATTTGGCTTGGAATGCGCGGGAGCGGTAGGTTACGCTTGAAGTTCATGGGCAGCGATCGCTTACCGCGTTGTGCCGGTGCTGTGGAGGGCCGTGGCACGGTATGTGGGCCAAAGTCGGCGGAGCCGTAGGTCGGCGACACGCCGGCACGGCTCGGCGGCACGGAGCGGTCAATTGCAGTGACGCCGGGGAGCATTTGCGGCACAGAAGGGGAGTGGAGCTGGGTAGTGACGCGGTTCGCGGGAGCGGCGCGCTGGAGCTGTTCGTGGGGGTTGCTGAGAGAGCCTATGAGGGCGCGGGTCTTGCTGAGAGCGGTGTCGTCGGCGTGCTGCTGGACCAGCTTGTCGTAGGGCAAGTACTTGACCAGGCCGCCCTGGTACTCTGCAGCGATCTCGCGGGACTCGTCCAGGATGCCAAACTTCCACTGCTGGCGGTCCTCGGCGAGGCAGGACGGGGTGTGGAGCTTGGCCTCCATGAAGTTGAGCCGGATGCCGCGGCGACACTCGCGTTTTGACTTGACACAGTTTCTGCATTCTGGGAGGCGTTCGTCGCACTTGAGATGGCGTTCGCGACACGTCAGACACCCGGTGCGCACGCGTCGCTTGACGGTGGCGCCGTCCCTGCGGGTTTTTGGAGGCTTGGGGCTAGGGCCGCTTGAGCTGGCATCTCTGGCCTTGCTGGTCATCGTCCGGGCGCCATTGCCCAGCGGCGGGGGTGTGGGCGTGGTCCTCCGGGGGGGTTGTGGTGTGTGAGAGTGTGTGTGTGTGTGGTGCCTTGCCTACAGACACATGTGTCTCTCGCCTCGTGGTGTCAAGCGTTCGGAATGTCGGTCCTTCTGCGCGGGTACACGCCTGCATGGCGACTGCGTTTTTCCACTTGTCAGAGATCTGAGATCGCCTCGGGTTCTGGTAGCGATGGTGGACACGGGGCTGGGGTTTGGTAGCGATGGGCACAGGGGGTGCGATGTGCGCGACACGGGGCCGAGATTGGTAGCGATAGCCGGGGCGACCCCTGTAGATCAGACACGGGCTGCTTTGGTAGCGATGTGCGGTCAGGACTGCCTCTCCTGGCGCCCAACAGGGGCCTTAGTCTGGTAGCGACGACATGCACCGGCCGACCCCGGCCTGCCTCGGGTCCTGGCAGCGATCGCAGCGGCCGCCCGGCTGGGTGGCAAACCTCCACTAAGGTGGCAAAACCTCTACTAGGTGGCAAACCCTCTACTAGGTGGTAAAACCTCTACCAGGTACGAAAAACCCTCTATTAGGTGGCAAAGCATCTACCAGGTGGCAAAAACCTCTGCTAGATGGCACAATCCTCTACTGGGTGCCAAAGCCTCTACTGGGTGCCAAAGCCTCTACTAGGTGGCAAAACTTCTACCAGGTAGGAAAACCACTCCTAAATGCCTCACTACCCAATGTTGAACTCGCTGGCCGCCGCGTGCTGCGCCGCCATCTTCAACATGAGCTTGCGCGCAGCGTCCGGGTTGTTGCCCGTCCGCTTCGCCGCTCTCTTCGGCGCCGAGTCCCGGCCCTGCGCCGCCCCGCGCTGCGCCCCGACGCCGCCGGGCGTCTCGCGCAGCGCAAAGCTCTTGGCTAGGTGCCCCAGATGCAGCGCCTTGACGTTGAACATGTCCCTCTCGGCCGCAAGATGGGTGGCATATGCCCGGATGTGGCTCGAGAAGCCGCGCCTCGCCCGCTGCTGCGCGTGCTCCGACCCGAGCACCCACCGCTCAACGTCCAGATGCCATGTCGTCGCGTCCGTGTCCCAGTCAGCACCAAACGCGCCGCGCAACACCTCCTCGTAGCTGCGCTGCCGGATCGCCCCGGCGTGCAACGGCCGTATGCGGTCCAGATACGCCTCCTCCTTGCCTGGCAGCAAAAACAGCATCGAGCTACCTCCCTGTCCGGCACGCGCCGTGCGGCCCACGCGGTGCAGGTGGTCGTCGGTGGCAAACGGCGGATCAAACTCCACCACATCGGTGATCAGCGGCAGGTCGAGCCCTCGCGACGCAACATCTGTGCAAAACAGCAGCGTGGGGCCGTCTGCGGCACGAGCAAACTGAGACAGGGTGGCAGTTCGGGACTGCTGGTTCAGCGACCCGTGCAACCGGTGCACCCGCGCTCCAGCGCCCAGGACAGGCGACGTCAGCACAGTGCTGCCAACGCTGGCTTCCTCCTCTGGCTTCTCAGGGTCGCGGCCCTCGCGCGTGAAGACAGAGAAGTGGAAGTCGACGCTGTCGGAGCACGAGAAAAACACCATGATCTTGGCCGCCTTGTTGCTGCGTACGAGATTCATGAGAGAACCTGCCAGTGTGACGAGACGCAGTTTCGCTGGCACGGTGAGATATTGCTGGTCCAGCTGCGCTGGTGCGAGGTCAGGTGGCGCGGGCACCGTGCCAGTCTCTTCAAACTCAACCACGCCGCCGCTGTCGCCACCCTTGCCACTGTCCACCACAACCCACTCTGCTTCGCGCAGCGATAGCTCGCCGAGCCGCTCAACGCCGCCCTTCATGGTCGCAGAGCAAAGGACGTTGACACGAGCCTTGGGCAGGGTGGGAAACTGTATTGCCGAGCGTTCCAGTTGCGATTTCTCACGTAACCGGTCAAGAATCTTGGTGAGTGTCTCCTCAAAGCCCAGCTCCATGAGCCTGTCCCCCTCGTCCAGCACAAGCCAACGGACCTGACTTAGGTCAAGGGCCTCCGTGTTGTCGAAATGATCCGCCAACCGTCCCGGCGTGGCGACTAGAATGTTGACACCCTTGCGGATTCGCGCTTTCTCTGACTTCTTTTTCTCGCCGCCGATCACGATGCCAGGTACAATGTGGTGGCAACACCGCGTGACCTTCTCGAGCACTGCGTAAATCTGGTTGGACAGCTCTCGTGTTGGCGTCAGAATGATGGCGAACAACCCACTCGTTCGCGAAAGGCTAGCGCCAACAGCCATGAGCCGGTCCAGAATGGGTAGGACAAACGCCAGGGTTTTGCCCGAGCCAGTTTGTGCTTTGACAAACAGATCGCGATCCCGCGTGGCCAGGCGTGGGACAACCCCTTGTTGCACCTTCGTCGGACGAGAAAGCTTCATCCTGGTCTCCAGGTGCTCTGAAAGCTTGTCGCTCAGTCCGAGGCCGGAGAAGGTTGTTGCGTCGCTCAGTGGCGCGTTAGAAGGGGTACTATCGTGTGTCTGTGTGTCCTCAGGCTCCGTCCGCACAGACTCGGGATTATGAGTAAACAGAGAGGAGACGAATGTCTGGCCAGTGCCGCCACCGGCACCACCAGTCTCGGGATGCCGCCTTGCGCCACCTGTGCTTGGCCTTTGCTCCTGCGACACGGCACGCTTCTTTCTTGGCGCTGGTGCGGCAGCATGCTCAGAAGGTTTTGGCCCTTCACCAGGCTGTCGTTTCCGCTTGAGGGAGGAGTTGTCCTCGCCAGCCGCAGATTTGGAGCCACTGCGACCCTGTCTGCGCTGAGCTGACCGCTTGGCTTTTAGACGATCCACCCAGCGGCCTCCTGGCTGAGCGCTGGCGGCTTTGACAGGCCCAGGACCGACGTCCAGGTTCAAGAGCAGCCCGTCGTCCATTGCACGTTGCCGATGATGATGTCCAAATTTTTTTGTCACGTCCTGCACGGTAGTGCTATCTTATCGCCTCAAATTGGCAATGGCCGAAAACTGGACGCTATCTTATCGCCCCAAACAGGCAGTCAGGTGAAAAATGCTGAACCGCAAGAATGACAGAGGGGAGTCTGTTTGTCAACGAGTCGGACGATGAGGTCAAGGCAGAGGACGTCATGGAGGTCGACGATGCTCCCAAGGCAGAGGAGCGCCAGCAGGAGCAAGCGGGCGCGACCGAGGCAAGCGAGGAGCGGCAACGAGGCGCCGTGCCATCCGTCCCAGACTTCCAGCGGCTAGACACAACGGAATATGACAAGGACGACCCGGTAGTGCGCGAGTTCCCGGTATTCTTCAGCAATGCACTGGTGGGCGATACGTACCTCTTCCAGTACCCCCTCCGGCCCGCCAGCCGGCCGTACGTGGCGAGCGATGGCGCCGGTGTTGGCGGGGCACGCATCAAACCAGAGACAGGCATTGTCCAGGTTGACGTGCCCATTGCTCGCAACCAGTTTTACGATGCAGACAAGGGCCAGAAGTGGGGAGACCTGGACAAGCAGACCCTCCAGGGCTACATCAAGCCGGCCGAGGGCTACATGGTGGGCGTGTTCAAGGCTGGCCAGCTCCACGTGACGCCGATTACGGCCACGGCACAGCTCAAGCCGGGCTTTGTGTATGTTGACCGCGACGACAAGGAGGAGAAAGACGCGCAGCGGGCTGCCCGGCAGGATCCGGCTAAGGCGAAGGAGGCAAAAACCGTTCACATGACAGCCAAGTCGGCTGCGGACACGGGCCCGCGGTACTCGGGCGGGCTCCAGGCGTACATGAACTCGGAGAAGGAGGCGTTTGTCGATATTGCCTGGTATGACCGGGACTCGGACGAAAGCTGGGCCATGGGCGACAAACTCATGGCGAGCGAGCCGACGGCGCTCGTGTCGGAGACGACCGAGGCGCAGTACATAGAGGAGCTCAGCGCTCCGCACATAGACCCATTAAACACCAAGTGAGCGTCCCTTGCGTTGTTCGCACGGCGACAACACAGCCGAGGCGTCCTGTATGCCTGTTCAGGTGCCGTTGCCATTGACGCTCTGCATAGAGCTCGACGTCATGGTCTTCTACGACGATACATGGTGCGGCGTCCATTGCCACTGTCGGCTACCGCGCGAGCTGTCGCACGAGCGACGGCTGGGACACGCCAAGGAGGACGGAGAGCAGCCAGAACTCGTACACTGGCACTCCAACCCCTCCACGCCTCCCCCACGGCCGTTGCCACCCTCGGGTTGCTCGTTTCGGCTAAACTTACCCTATTTGCGTCTCCCGCAATAGCCAAATGCAGCGTGAAATTCCGTGTCAACGTCCAACTACCAGGACCACGACCAAAACAAGCGCAATTGGACGGCAGAGCCAGGGCTGGTCGACACCATGACCGGCTTGCGGACGCCCTCGCCCGTGCTAAACGGCGACGCCGCTCGGCGCGAGGAGCCGTCGCCCCGTCAGCCGGGGCCCGTGGCTCGCGCCCGCCACCCGTCTCCGCCCCTGACCAGGAACAGCCCGTCGCCGCCGCCTCGCGCTGGCGACGACGACACAGAGACCGAGCCAAGCGATACGGACACAGAGCCGCCCCGGCAGAAGCCTGACGCGTTCCCGTGCCACGTGAACGCCATCCAGGGCGAGGTCACGTTCGGCAGCACCCCAAGACACCAGTTCGTCAATGCGCCGTACGGCCTTTGGTCGGGCGGCGTGGGCCTCAGCGGTGGCCTCATCGACAGCATCAACCGTGTCTTCAATGGCGACACGGGGGGTAACATTCCCTATCTAGGATCAAAGATGACAGAGACGCTTAAGCATGACGACCTCAAGACCAAGAGCAAAACTCCTGAAGACGGCCTGTCGTCATGGGCTGGCCGTCTTCCGTACGGACCGGTGCGCGAGGTGCGCGTCTGCGGCAACTGTGGCACTCGCAACACATCAAAATGGATTGGTACCGGCGCGTCTGCCGAGTGCAACGCTTGCTACCGTTTTCGTCTCCGAAATGCGAAGCCTCGCACCATTCATAACGGCCGCAACGCCAACCCTGATCCACCGGCCGTGCCCTTGCCCCCTGATCCACGGGTGGCGGCTTTCCGTGTCGGAGCTGCTCCAGAACGTGGCCGACAGCGGTCGCCGCGGCCGCGTTCCAACGCGCCTGTCCAGGCAGCTGACGACGGAGACCAGACAGCTGGTTCTGAACCGGCGTTTGGCGTGCTTGCAAGACCGCCAATGGAGAGCCAGGACTCTAACGGAACCGCGTCCGAGGACGATGGCCCACAGCGAAACGTATCCCACGACGTGTCTACTATCGCCAAGACAGACGAATCTTTGCGAATGTGCCGCTACTGCCACACAACTTACTCCAGCAACTGGTACAACACCAGTTCAGTCTGGTTTAAAACGAAGGTAGAGCAGCAGCTTGCCAACCTCAGAGCATTGGATGACGAGGAGGATGGCCCTTCCGATGTGCCAAGGGAGAGTCCAACTGCCGGCCAAAGTCTGGAGGCAGTTGCCATCAACAAGGCAGTGTACGCTGCCCGCGCGAAGGCTGCTGGAGCAGTCACGGACAGTGAGAATGAAGGAAGCCTAGGGCATACTCCCCGGAACGAACCAAGTCGCGAAAGCACGACAGATCCGCTCAGCGAAGAACGACTTCCGATCAAGGACACTGACGAGTTAGCGGCGAAAGCCGCTGGGACTGATAGCGCAGCGGAAAGCCGCCGACAAAGCTCAGAATCGTGGACAGGAACTCCGGAGAGGACACCCGACAGGACTCTAGAAGGCGCAGAAGACAGCAGGCTGGTGACCGCTGAGGGTGTTCCTGAGGGCCCGAGGACGGAGGAATTTCTGTGCGACACTTGCTATCGACGCATCAAGAGGGGCTACCGGCCTCGAAAGCCTGGGTTTCAGATGCGCAAACGGCCGACCGGGCGGCGCCGCAAGAACGACGATGATGGGGCGGCTGAGGGCACCGCGCCGAAGAAACAACGCAAAGGGTCCCAGCCATACAAGTTCCATATATACACTAGCACCAATCCTATTAAAGTGCGGCACAAGAAACGGTATGGCACCACGGAGGAGCGGGGAGTCATGCCGCAGTTTAAGACTGACGACACGGTGTTCCATGGGACAAAGCCAGCCGATGTAGCCAATGGAGAGGGCGACAAGTCAAATGACAGCTCGGGACAAGGTGACGACGATTCTGGCTATCGAAAGGCATGGAACTATGCGAACAACGTCAGCGCATCGCTCGGTGCTCCGCTGTTAATGAGCTACACCACAACATCTGCTTCTCATCCTCAGCTGAGCGTCTCACAGCAATTGCTCTTGAAAGCGTCTGGAGACGGGCGTGCTGGACCGCCTGTCGCTGTGTGGCAAAAGCCGATGGTTGGAAAGCTGACGAGCCACACCTCTTCAACTACCACTGCAACGGTCGACCAAGATGAGCGGTTACGCAACGATTCACCGGCCTCGGAACGGACGCCAGTGGCACCACCGCCACCTGTTGACATTAGCCGCAGATCTCGTGTACTGATCAGAAACTTGAGCGTGAGGGTGCAGGAGGAGGACCTCCAGGAAATATTCGGACGCTATGGAAACGTCAAGAAGCTGGTGCACGATCCCAAAGCAGGAGGAGCGGTCGTAGAATACGCTACGGCGCGGGAAGCAGAAACGGCTTCCGAACGTATGGACAAGGGTGAGGTCGATGGCAAGGTCATTCATGTGATTCACATTAAATAGAGTGCGGACACTGTACAATAGTAGCTTATGAGTAATGCCAACGTTATGAATTTAGTCGTACCACATCTTTACCAGCTCCTCGCTAACTCCGCTGGTTGTGAGAACCCCGAGGTCGGTCACGAGGGCGGTGATGTACTGGTGCGGTGTAAAGTCGATCCGCGGCGACGACTTGAGTTGAGCGGAGTGGCTCTCATCGGGCTCTACAGCCCACGAACTCCCATGACTAACCTGTTCGCCCTCCTCTATCCGCACGGAGCTGATGTTCTTCGTCAGCTCCTTGACGTCGTCTGTATTTTCTGTGGTGAATTCGAGCGGTCTGTTACTCGGGATGTCACTGGGCGACAGCGGGAACAGCCGGACGAATTTGTGGGATTCTGCAATCACGTAAAACGGTTTGTTTGCGTTGGTGGCAATTACTGCAAGTTGGTATGTGCCTATGTGGTTGATGACACCGCCAGACTCGGCGATGCCCTCCGCGCCCACAAATACCTTATCCACCCGATCAATAACGTAGCCCACGGCACCATCGACGACGACAGAAACGGGAATTCCGCGCTGACGGAGAACTGCAGCAGTCTTGTAGCCCTGGTTGGAAGGCCGCGACTCTGCCACAACCACTCGGAACCGGATGTACCTCTCAGCCGCCTTAACGAGCAGTGCCGTGACTGTTCGCGAGTAGCCGTACACAAGAATGACGTCATCGTCACGGATGAACTGGAGGCCAAGTGTTGCTATCTTGTCGCGGGACTCCTTTGCGCGCTCCACGAAGAGACGGCCGTTCGCTGCGAGGTGCCGTCGGCAAGCCTCCCAGTCACCGTACTCGCTGATGTGGCGCTGGATGAAGCGCATGAACAGATCGCAGCCGGCCGTGAGACTTATGCTGTTGGCAACGCTTTGCTTTAGCCGGGTGGTTGCCTCTTCTAGGAGAGTGATGAGCTCCGAGGCTGTGCTGGGCTGAATTGAGCCAAGATAGACCACGAGCGACTCAATTGCCGCCACCGGCATAGTCATCTCCGGGTCATCTTCCAGGAACTGGAAATAGCTCTTCGTAATGTCGAACTTGTCATAGCTCGTCACACTCTTTGACGTCGTCATGATGGTCGACGTTGAAAAGTGCTGTCCCCATCTGGAAAACCCCTAGCCCTGGGTGTGCCCAGACCAGAGAGCCCTAGCCCTGTACCAGCTCAAAACGGAGTACCCCAGCCCTGAAAAACCTCTTCCCAATTGGGGCGCCCTAGCCCTGAAACTTTTGGTGCCACCGAGGAATGACAAGCGTTCGAGTGGCGCTGGCGACCGTGCCACGGCTGGACGCGTTGGCGGCGTCGCGGACCGGCTGGCGCCGCTTCACAGGGCTCGCTGCCTCACGCGCGTATGCAACACAGACCCAGGATCCGTGGAGGACCCGCAACATCGGCATCATCGCCCACATCGACGCCGGCAAGACCACAACAACAGAGCGCATCTTGTACTACGCAGGCGTGACGAAGCGAATCGGGGACGTGGACCAGGGTGATACCGTCACAGATTACCTGCCTGCCGAGCGGGACCGCGGCATCACCATCACATCAGCAGCAACAACGATCCCATGGGCTGGCCACCGAATCAACCTCATAGACACCCCGGGGCATGCCGACTTCACCTACGAGGTCATACGCTCCGTGCGCGTGCTTGACGGCGCGGTCACCATCCTGGACGCAGTCGCAGGCGTCGAGGCACAGACGGAAAAGGTATGGAAACAAGCGAGCGAGGCAGGCATCCCACGTATCGTCTACGTCAATAAAATGGACCGGGAGGGCGCAGGTTTCGGCCGCGCTGTCCGGGAGGTCGTGTCCAAACTCAACTCTCGGGTGGCGCTGGTCAATATCCCTAGGTTTGTGGGCCCTCCCGGCGAAGCAGTGTTCAGCGGCGTCCTGGATATCATCGAAAAGCGGTGCATAGAGTGGTCTCAGTCTACTGAATCTGGTGCGCGCAACGACGGCACTGACATTCGTGTCACTGATGAGCCAGACTTGGCGCTACATGTCCGGGAGGAGCTAGAACGAGCGCGCACGGCCCTTGTGGAGACGCTTACAGAGGTCGACGAAGAACTTGTAGAAAAGTTCCTAGAGACCGGTGATTATATGGCTGTGGAGCCTGGCGACATCAAGCGAGCTCTGCGGAAGGCTACTCTGGCCCACAAAGTGGTACCAGTCCTGTGCGGAGCCAGCTTTCGCAACATTGGGGTGCAGCCGCTACTTGAGGCAATTGTCGAATACCTGCCGTCGCCCGTGGAGCGGCCTCCACCGCCCGCTATCGCCAAAGGCGGCGTTCAGAGGCGCAAGGGCAAGCAACAAGTCGTCCCAGACAAGCCTGTTGTGGTAGAGCCGACAGCGAAAAACAACCTCATGTGCGCACTAGCATTCAAGGTCGTCAACGACCCCCGCCGTGGCATTCTTGTGTTTGTGCGTGTCTACTCGGGAGTGTTGCGCCACGGGGCAACAGTACTAGACACAAACACAGGCGAGCGCGAGAGAATCACTCAGTTGTTGCAAATGCACGCTGACTCGAGCACCGAGGTGCCAGAGATTGCGGCAGGCAACATTGGAGTCATTGTGGGCACCAAGGAAATTAGAACAGGGGACACGCTGGTGGGCCACTCGCACAGAAAGGATGCTCGAAACATGAGTGCCACCGAGCAAGCCCTAAGGCTGAATCCAATTCCCGCTCCAGCGCCAGTGTTCTTTGCTTCTATTGAGCCGCGCACGGTGTCTGACCAGCGCGGGATGGAGCGTGCGCTCGACATCCTGCTCCGCGAGGACCCGAGCCTGCACGTGTCGCTCGACGAAGAGTCAGGCCAGACGCGGATCTCAGGCATGGGGGAGCTTCATCTTGATATTGCGCGGCAGCGGCTGACCCAGGACCTCAAGGCCAATGTTGAAGTCGGTAGTATCATGATCACGTATAAGGAGACGCTGTGTGTGGCGTCGCCAGACGCTGTCACCAAGCATGTCGCTCTCGAGTCGGACGCCGAGCCGTCTGAAGCGACCGTCACGGTGCGGGTCGGGCCGGCGAGCGATAGCGACAGCAATGTCACGCCGGCAGAGGCTATCGACAGCGACAACAACTACGTCGCGTACCCGCCGTTCGAGCACCTGCTGCTGTCCACGGAGGCGGTGTACGGGGCTGTGCGCATGGGGGTGATTCCAGCGCTGGCCAAGGGAGGCAAAGTGGCGCGGTTTCAGTTGCACTCCCTGCGGGTTGATGTGACGGATATTCAGGTGCCGCCGGACGTGGTGTCCGTGGCAGCGGTGGCGAAGGCCACGCGGCTGGCGGTGGAGGTTGCGCTCGCGGCGGTGCCTGCGGAGAGCTACGTGGTGATGGAGCCGATGATGGACGTGCGGGTCGTTGTGAAGGAGGAAGATGTGGGTGCGGTGGTGAACGATATGACGGGGGTGCGCATGGGCCAAATTGTGTCCCTTGGGGAAGACGAGGGGCGTGCGGCCACCGCGGCCGACGACGCGGACACGGACTGGGCCGCTGTAGCAGAGGCGACGTACGTGCCGACCGACTTTACCATGCACATGATGGAGCAAGGCGGGCACGGCTCGGCCCGGCAGAGCGTGGTGCGGGCGCTGGTGCCGCTACGCGAGATGGTGGGCTATCTCAGGGTGCTTCGGAGCATGACCCAGGGACGGGGCACCTATGTGATGGACTTTGAGCGGTTTGAGGAGGTGTCGCGGCCGCGGCAGGACGCCATTCTGGCGGACTGATGCTCGGTGGCGTTTATAGACTGGCGCTGACGCGAGATGGCAATGCGGTCTGACCAACGTGTATATAGATTTGACGCCTGCCGGCTGGCGTCTAGATGGCATGCCATCTGGCGGACAGCATGTATATAGGTTTGACGCCTGCCGGCTGGCGTCCAGATGGCATGCCATCTGGCGGACAGCATGTATATAGGTTTGACGCCTGCCGGCTGGCGTCCAGATGGCATGCCATCTGGCGGACATGTATAGAGATTTGGCACGCCTGCCGGCTGGCGTGTATGGATGATGGCATGCGAGCTGGCCGATGCATATAGATCTGCCAGGACGGGATGGCATGCGATATGGAAACAGCATTGGCCGGTTTGTGTCGCATGCCATCTTGCGACGGCGTACTTAGGACGTAAGACGCCGGCCGGCGATGTGTGTAAGACAAGACGGCGACGTGTCGCTATTCTGTGAATAGAAACGATATGGCATGCATACGGCCGAGGACGTCAGAGACGAGATCGACGTGTTGGATGTAGAGACGACATGGCACGCCATCGAGCGAGATGCCCTCGCGTAGACACCGTTTGGCATGCACTGTGAGAAGGATGTCCATCGTAGCGGACGTGTGTGAAGGGATCGCCATGGCGACATGTAGGATATTCAGGGACGAGCATGACTGCCTCTGACTGTGTCGAAGCCGTGGACGTGCTAGAGTGTGGTCAGAGACCGTGCTGCGACTGTGCCAACAGAACAGCATGCCGTCTGGCAGAGTGGTTGGACGCGATGTGGCCGGCTATTGGCGTCGAGGGACGGCTGAGTCCGCCGTCCGCCAGCCGATGCAGTTAATCTCCCCTCGCGAAACATGAAACAGGCGGAGGGGTTTGGCCCGGCGACGGAAATGAAATTCCACCAGCCCCGGGAGACGAGGGTGTCGCTGCGGTGCCAGGGCGCCCGTGGCTGTAGTCGATGGCATGCGCAGGGGCCGATAGTGGGACAGGGGAGGGAGATTGAGCAGGGGAGCTGGGGGCGAGGAGGTCTCCAGGGGCCCAGAGCTGGAGCAGGCCCCTGGGCTCTGGCCCCTACGTCTGGCTGACGCGTCGCTCAACAAGGCCAGCGACGGGCCGCGACAGGCAGGCCCACCTAGCGTGCGAGTTGCCTTGCGGAGACGACAGCCAAAGAACAAGGCCACCGCCAGCCCGGCGTCCGCCTCGCATTTCGGTCCGGCCATTGCGACCGCAGCCCGCCATAGCCCTTTACGTATTTTTTCATTGTAGGCAATCTTAAAAAAAAAAAAAGACCCGAAGCGTCTCGACACGTCTTTGTCAAACACTCGACAACACCACCGACACTCCAACACACCCCACAACACCATGACGCGAAGCGGAGTGCGCGTGCTGCGATTCGCGGCCGTGGCAGCGGTGCTCATCCTCGTGGTGTACAAGCTGTCCACCAGCAGCGTCGATCTCAGCGACTACGTCGCCAACACAAAGCTCGTGGGCACAACCGGCAAGGAAATCAAGGACGCAGCGGCCGCCAAGGCAGCCGACCAGCACCGCGACGCTGCCTCCGACCTCGTGACCCACGCCAAGGGCCAGGCCAACCAGATGCCCGGCTACGGCCCCGAAAACCACTACGACTATCTCAAGGACACCATCAAGAACTACAAGCGCGCCAACGCCACCTTTGTCACCCTCGCCCGCAACTCGGACCTCTGGAGCATCGTCGACTCCATCCACCACGTCGAGTACCGCTTCAACAACAAGTTTGGCTACGACTGGGTCTTCCTCAACGACGAGGAGTTCACCGACGAGTTCAAGGAGGTCACCTCCGCCATGATTTCCGGCAAGACCAAGTACGGCCTCATCCCCAAGGAGCACTGGGGGTTCCCCGAGTGGATTGACCAGGAGAAGGCTGCCTTTGTGCGCGAGGACATGCGCGCCCGCAAGATCATCTACGGCGACTCTATCAGCTACCGCCACATGTGCCGCTACGAGTCGGGCTTCTTCTGGCGCCACCCGGCCCTTGACGAGTACAAGTACTACTGGCGCGTGGAGCCCGACATCAAGATCCTGTGCGACATCCCCTACGATCTGTTCAAGTTCATGGAGGACAAGGGCAAGGACTACGGCTTCACCATCTCGCTCTACGAGTATGTCGACACCATCCCTACCCTGTGGAACAGCACCAAGAAGTTCATCAAGGAGCACCCCGAGTATCTCGCCAAGGACAATCTCATGGACTTTGTGTCTGACGACGGCGGCGAGAATTACAACAACTGCCACTTCTGGTCCAACTTTGAGATCGCCAACCTCGACTTCTGGCGTGGCGAGGCTTACTCCAAGTACTTTGACTTCCTCGACCACGAGGGCGGCTTCTTCTACGAGCGCTGGGGCGATGCGCCCGTGCACTCTATCGGAGCGGCCCTGTTCCTGCCCCGCAACCGCGTGCACTACTTCCCTGACGTCGGCTACTGGCACGTTCCCTTCCACAACTGCCCGACGGACCCTGATCTCAGGCTCAAGCTGCGCTGCTCTTGCTCTTCGAAGGACAACTTTGCGTGGAAGGGCTACTCGTGCACCCCACGTTACCACAACGTCCAGGGCCTTACTCGCCCCAACACATGGGAGCAGCAGGCGGACTAGGCGTAGTGTATTTATAATAGAGCTGGCCATCGGTCTGTTTGTCGTCAACTTTGCGAGTAGGACGGATTTGTCCGGCGTTTCGGTCTCGGCGGAGTGAGGCCACTCTTGGCCGGCCGCCAGCTTCGTAGCTTCAGACGTGGCCGTCGGTTGTAGTCCACAGATGGTCAAGCCTCCGAGTCCGATTCTCCTACGATCGCTACCAACTGCCTCTCTGCGATCGCTACCAAGTAGCACGTGAACGATCGCTACCAAGGGACTCGTCCTTGATCGCTACCAAAAGCTCCTGCATCGCTACCAGTTGTAGACCAGAGACGCCACGCGACGACGACCACAAAATGGCAATAAGATACCTCCTGCTGCTCTCGCGGCAGGGCAAGGTGCGCCTGGCCAAGTGGTTCCTGACGCTGGGCCAGAAGGAGAAGAACAAGATCGTCAAGGAGGTGACCACCCTGGTGCTGGCCCGTCGGACGAAGATGTGCAACTTTCTCGAGTACAAGGACACCAAGGTGGTGTACCGGCGGTACGCATCCCTCTTCTTCGTGGCTGGCATCGACCAGGACGACAACGAGCTTCTGACGCTGGAGATCATCCATCGTTACGTCGAGCAGATGGACAAGTACTACGGCAACGTCTGCGAACTCGATATCATCTTCAACTTCCAAAAGGCATATTACATCCTGGACGAGCTCGTCATCGCTGGCGAGCTCCAGGAGTCGTCCAAGCGCGACGTGCTCCGGCGCATTGCCCAGCAGGACGCCCTGGAGGCGACCGAGGCAGAGGAGGAAGGCCTGTCGCGGCTCCTGTCATAGCAATAGACTATGTGCTACGCATGTATTAGTATCGTACAGTCCTCACTTGCGGAGGTCGTTGATGGTCGCTCCCTCGGTCACGAACCGCTTGACGTCCCGGTGGATGTCGTCAAACGAGTCAAACAGCGTGAACGGGATGTTCTCGCGCTCGCAGTAGGTCACGAGGTCCCGCCCGCGTTTTGCAAATAGCAGGTCCGTCTCTCGCGCGGCCGACAGGTCCGACACGCCGTCGCCGCAGTAGAACAGGGCCGGGCGCGACCCGGCCGGGAGCGAGGCGTACGGGCGGATGCACCGGCTCTTGTCGTGGCCAAAGTCTGACTCGTCGCGGTACAGAATGTGCCACTCGCCCGTGTCACCGTCCACCTTGACGTGGTTCGAGATGATCTCGATGTTGGCGGCCGCCTTCTCGCCAAGAAAGTTTGTCAGCAGCGCGTGGATGATGGGCTTCATGCCGGACGACACCACGATGATGGGCACATTGTTGTCGGCGCACCACTCGTAGAAGCTCTTGAACCCGGGGTCGAGCTGGACCGTCTTCTTGAGGTACTCGATGCACTGGGGGAACGGCTTCTTGACCGACTCGAGCATGTCGGAGAACGAGTCGCGGAACGAGATGCGGCCCTCGAGGCACTCCTTGTTGAGGAACTTGCGGCGCTCGACGCCGTACCCGAGGTTGTCGGTCATCATGTCGTTGGAGTCCTGCAGCGTGACGGTGCCGTCCCAGTCGGTGAACACGATCGCCTTGGGGTTGGTCTTGAGCGCCGGCGTGCCGTTGTCGGGCGTCTCGGCCGGCAGACGGGTGCTCATTTGCGAGATGTTGCTGATGTCGTTTGTCATGGTTGTAGTTGTGTCCGTGGGGTGTCCGATCAGACACCCGTGCAGATAAATATGGCCCTCGGATTTTTCAGCCCTGACGTCACTGCACCACGCGTGTTGAGAACATGGACCGGTGGTGCACGACCAAATCGCTGGGGATCGGCTGGTGCTGAACCAGGGCGGCGTCGCGGCGTCGCGGAGACAGCGGCCCGTGCGTCACTGCAGCAGGGCCGCCAGCTGCACGTAGAGGTCGTCGTCGTCGTAGACCCACGAGTCCTTGCGTCGGCGCCCGCGCACCGGCACGAGCTTGATGCCCTTGGCCTCGAGCGCAGCCTCGTCCACCGTGACGCAGCACGGGTCGCTCGCGGTGCCGTCTGCCGGCGCGATGTAGACCAGGTGCGTGACAAACCGCGTCCACGCCACCTGGTCCGCCATGTGGTACTGGGTGTTGCGCGAGCGCTGGCTCATGGCCCACGACGACAGCTTGGTGGTGTTGTTGGGGTACGAGTACGACGTGGACGTGCTGTTGGACAGCGAGTACAGGGCCGCGTCCACAATGGCGCGGACGAAATCGACCGCGTTCAGCGTCGACGTCTCGCGGTCACGCGAGCCGTTGAGCAGCAGTATCTTCTTCTTGACAGACCGGCCAATCGAGCTCTCGGTGCGGCGCTCAATCGCCTCGGCCACGCCCTCGAGCACCACCACGGGCAGGGTCGACGTAAAAAGCGAGCCGATGGAGTATATCACCGCATCGGCCTGCTCGAGCGCGCGAACAACGCGGCTCGACGCCTTGGGGTGGATCTCGTGCCCGTACGGGTTGATGTAGAAGACGCGGCGGATGGGTGCCTCCAGCGGCGCATTATCGGTCTTGCTGAAGTGCAGCTGCGGCAGCGTTAGGTCGGGGTGTGTGAAGGGCAGGTGTGCGTCCTCAGAGTCGTAGTGCAGGTCAGTGCTCGAACCGAGGCTCTGGCTCATGAGGCTCGTGGCGGGCGTGCCGGCGGCGCCCGTGCCGTTGTGGCCGATGAACGGCGTCGTCGGCCGCGTCGGCTCGACGGCCATAGCTGGGGTGCTCGAGCGGCACCCGTCTGCCGGCGTGCCGGCGCCCCGGCTGGAGTGGCTGTCGGCAGCCGCGGTGCTGGGATGCGAGATCTGCGACTGGCCGGTGATGATGGTGCCATTCTCGAGGAGAGCAGAGATATGGTGCGAGAAGTTGGTGTTGAGGGCCGGCAGGACCTGCATCGACTTTGGCACGAGCGTGATGCGCAGCATGAGCTCTATGGCCGAGTCGAGCGAGCCACAGAAGAGGCGGGCGCCCGACAGGAACAGGTTGCCGACCGAGGCGACCTCGTAGTGGAACTCGCGGCCGGGCCGGGCGCGCTTGGTGAGCTCTACATGGAGGTGGATGAAGAAGGGGCGGATGAGCTCCTTGCTCTGGGACTCGACGTCGTGCCACAGCCAGTGGGAGCCGTCGACGAGCTCGGCCCACTCGTGCTTGGCGGCGGTCTGGTCGTCGGGCAGGCGATAGCAGAAGAGGCGCTGGAGGGCTGCCGACTTGGCCACGGGGATGAGACGTGTGATGCGGCTCCGGATGTCGCCGATAGCCGGGCCACCGATGACGCGGATCAGCTCCGAGGTGGACCCGCCGTTGTCGGAGATGGGCAGGATGTAGGCGACGTTGTCGCTGAGGCGGCCGAACAGGGGCACCAGGCTGTTGGCGGCCGTGCCACCGCTGATGATGGCGAGCTTCATATTGTGTCCGGGGTGTTTGTGACCGGGCCCCTTTTTTTTCCACGTCGTGCATTGCGTCCACGCCGTTGGCGGTCCCGTGGCGGCGGCCGGCTCGCGGGGGTCTTCGCTGGGCTGGGACATGACACCCGTCGGGAAGGCGAGCTTGTCTGGTTCACGGCCACGTGTACGTGCCTGCGCTGTGGTCTGGGGATCTGAGGAGCGCTCCACCGTCCGTCTCCGA
>JANJPH010000067.1:0-42047 GCA_030407195.1 [Candida] tunisiensis
TGGGGATCGCGGTCGCGGTCGCGGTCGTGGTCGTGGTCGTGGTCCCTGTCGTCGGCCGGCGAGCGGCGCGACGGGCTGGCGGACCGGTCGCGCGCGTACCCGCGGTCCGGGCTCATCGAGCGGTCGTCGCGCTCGTTGCGGTAGTCGTCGTCTCGGTGCCCGTCGTCGTAGTCTGCCATTCCGCCTTGGTGCCCGTCGTCGCAAGTGTTGTGACGCCAATAACGGAAAATCACGAGCACGCAGACTGGGATGTACTGTGCGGCGCGGCGCGCGGCGTAAACACCAGCACCGATTTTTCACGCCCCGAACCACCAGACACAATGCTAGGGAGTATGGCACGGAGGGCCGTCCGGGCGTCCCGGGGGCCTCTCGCCCGCAGCATGAGCTCCGTCGTCGCGTCCCGTACCGCCCTGCAGCCTCGCATCGCCCCGCCAACGCTTGCCTCGCGCCTCGCCCGCCACGCCGTGTCGGGCGCCACCGCCACCCAGACCCGCGCCGCCACCATCAACCAGCTCAAACGCGGCGCAGGAAAGCCCCGCAAGAAGCGCAAGACCGAGAGCCCGGACCTCCGAAAGTGCCCGCAGCGCAAGGGCGTCGTCCTCCGCGTCATGATCCTCAAACCCAAGAAACCCAACTCGGCCCAGCGCAAGGCGGTCCGTGTGCGTCTCACAAACGGCAAGGAGGTCTCGGCCTACATCCCCGGCGAGGGCCACAACGCCCAGGAGCACCACGTCATCGTCGTCCGCGGCGGCAAGTCCCAGGACCTCCCCGGTGTCAAGTACCACTGCGTCCGCGGCGCCATGGACCTCGGCGGCGTGCCCAGCCGCAAGACCTCGCGCTCAAAGTACGGCGCAAAGAAGCCCGCCTCGGCCTGATCTGTACATACTCGCTGTAAATAGATATACGACTGCCTCGCTCGGCTCGGTCTGGTTACACACGCTGCAAATAGATATGTGACGAGCTACTACCTTCGGCTCGGGCTGACCCCAGGAAACAGATATATGACGGCTACTCGTACCCCTCGGCCCGACCTCACTCGGCTGAAATACACATATGACGGCTACTCGTACCCTTCGACCCGATCTGACTCGGCTGTAATAGATATATGACGGCTACTCGTACACTTCGGCCTCGGCGGCAGCGGCACGGAACGCGCGCGGCTCAAACCGGCGCCCCGACGCGGTCTTGCGCTCCTTGTCGGCGTTCTCGGGCTTCGCCCGGTTGAGCACCTTGAGGAACTCGGCCACGCGGAACCGCATTCGCGAGTGCATGTAGGCCTTGGAGCACTTGATGTGGAAGTGGAAGTAGTCGCGGAACACCTGGATGTGCGAGATGCAATTCTCGCGACGCTGCGGCGTCAGGTGGCGCGGGAACAGCACAAACGTCACATAGCCGACGTTCTCCGCGGTCTGCAGGTTCGGCAGGCCCCGGATCTCCAGCGGCGGCTCGCGATGGCTGTATAGCACCTGCGGGGCGTTCTGAATGGCCCGCCGGCGCGCGTCCACAAACTCCTGCAGAAACACCTTGCCAAACACACGGTCCGTCTCGTCCTTGAACACCGTGCTGAAGATGACCGTCACCCGGTCGTGCGACGGCTTCACAAAGATAGACTCCTGTTCACGGTAGTGGATCGCCATCACCTCCGCCTTGGACGCCTGCGGAGCGTACAGGTCGACGTTCTTCTCTTTGGCCTCCCCAGCGAGCGCGTCAAACTGCTCAAATGCCCGCTCAAACGGCGCTGCCATGGCGTTCCGCTTGAGCAATGCCACCTTGTGCACGAGCTCGCGGCGCTCCTCCTCTGTGGGCGGCAGGTTCTCGAGGTCAATGAGCACTGAAAAGTCGTAGCCGGGCTCTGGGTCCACGATGTAGGGCCCGTACTCGCGCTCGAGGACGTCGCGCGCGCCGTACCGGACCAGGTCCTTGAAGCACTTGATGTAGATCGACACCAGGATTTTCGTCTTGGTCTCGGGCGTGGAGACGTGGAAGACGACGTTGTCAAAGTCGCTCACCACCTGGTCAATCGCGCTCGGCGCATTCTCCGGGTCGAACCGGTCGGTGAGGATGCTCTCCAGCAGGAGATTGTGGTACTCAAGGTGTATCATTGCCGCCCAATTGTGTGCTATCTCTCGCCGCCGTTGCTTGGGGTCCGTCGTGGCTGACGTCGGAGGCTCTCTTGAGTCACGTGAGTAGAGTCACGTGGGAGTTCGTTTACCCGGACACAACACTACCGCCATCACGTGACCACAGCGTTACACTCGCACAGCGAAAAGCGAAAAGCGCCATCGACTGGCCAACCACCGCTGGAAAGTGAGAGGCAACCCCAATTGGGGCCACCAGTCATGTCGTTCTTTGGGTTCGACACCTCCGGCAAGCCCGGGGGCGGCAAGGAAAACTACGAGGAATACCACTTTGACGACACCTACGACGGCCTCGGAGACAAGCTGGACGAGACGGGCGATGACCTCAACGACGAGACGTTTGGCGACATGTCGGCGCCCATCGGGCGCGACTTTGACTTTGCAGGCACCACTGCTGACGTGGCCGACGCCATCGACGAGGAAGGGTACGTGTTTGCCCGCTCAGACATGAAGAAGGCCATGCCAGCACACCACGCGCCGTCGGTCGACGCAGTGCCTTCTTTGCAGCCGATCGCCTCGCTCTGGGGCTCAGCGGATCAGACTTCGCGTCTGGGCGGCGGCGACGCTCAGCCCGTGCAGCAGCATCAGCAGCAACACCAGCAGCAACCCCGGATCCTCTCTCTGGAGGAAGTCGAGGCGCAGCTCATGGCCAAGTCGCAGGATCAGCCGTCTGGAGGCAGCCAGGGTCCGGGCCAGGGTCCTGTCCCCGGCTTTCCCGGTGCGTACGCCCCGGGGATGGTGCCACCGCACCACTTTGGGCATGCCGCCTATCCTGGTCACTACCCGATGCCGCCGTTCGGAGTACCGCAGGGTTATTATCCGCCACCGCAGGGCTTCCCCGGTGGACCGGCACCCGGCATGCCCGGTGCGCAGCCTCCGTCCCAGCCCCAGGGTGCGCAAGTTCCGGGCGCACTGCTGCCAGCCACCGAGCACGAGGCTCAGCCGACGGTAGCGGGTGAAACTGAGACGCATCGCGCACCTTATCGGACGGATGTGGCGCCACGGGACGCCGTGCCGTCGCTCGCCGAGGTTCGAAGCGAGGACTTTGCGCGCAGCGCCGAGGAGCAGGAGAAGATGCTGCGCAAGAGCCGCAAGATGGCTCAGCTGGTGCGTTACAACGGACTCATGACCCAGTGGGACCGCAACTTTGTGATGCGCATTCAGCTACAACAGATGGTGACAGAAGATCCCTACAACGAGGACTTCTACTATCAGGTCCACAGCGCAATCAAGGCTCGTGACAATCCCAATCAGGCGCTGAACTCGTTCGCACAGACGTATCTGTTTCAGCGTGGTCAGCGCGGAGGTCGCGGCCGCCGCGGTGACAGTGCCCTCCAACGCATGCAGCAACAAGTCCAGCGGGCTGTTGCGATGGCGAAGGAGCATCCAAAGAAGGAGCAAATTGCGGCTGAGGGTGCATTGGGCAAGATCTCTATCGGCTCGGGCAAACGTCCCCGCCAGGCTTTGAGCTTGAAGAAGACGGACAACGTCGCCGCCTCCGCCGCCGGCCGTAAGCTGGGCGAGATGACAGGTGTCGTAGAGGGCGCCGCCGATAGCGATGGCAAGCAGCATGCGTCTTTGACAGACTACAAGAGCCGGTTGCGTCAGATTGAGAAGATCTACGGAACCCTGCTGGAGCTCGAGGGTGGCGAACGTAACGCTCCGCCTCCACCGCCGGCCGGCGAACCTCTCGGTGAGGAGCACGTTGCGTTCCAGGAGAAGATGGTTCAGCTCGTTGATCGCTTGTGGGAGGAGCTACAGATCATGGCCCCCATTGACTCGCGCTCGACATCGACCCGCCAGCACCCGTTCGTTGCCATCCTGTGCACCGACAAGGGGAAGAAGCTCATTCCGCGTGTTGTGCGCCACATTTCGCTTGAGCAGAGGCTGACGATCCTGACTATGCTCGTGGCTCATATCGGGTCCCTCGATGTGGTTGCGAATGGCGCCTACGAAGACAACAACGACTTGCGCGCCAAGGACCGCATTGCCATTGATCTGTTTTCACAGACCGTGCTTCCGCCCATGGTGAACTACATTTCGGAGGCGCCGCACAACGTTGTTGTTGGCCTCTTGTCGATTCTCATGGACCGCAACGACATCACCAAGGTGATCAAGACAAAGATAGGGCTTGCGTTTCTAACAGTGCTCATCTCTCGCGCTGAGCTGATCAACCAGGAGGGCAGCGTGGAGGGTGCCGATCTGGAGGAGTGGAATGCGACCTTCAACCGGCTGTTCGTCTCGGTGCAGGGCCACCTTTCGCAGATCTTCCCCCCGCGCCACGTGGATGACTCGTACGTGTGGCAGTTCCTGGCGTCGGTGGCGCTGGCCGCCAAGCTGGAGCACCAGCGTGTGATTGTTGACGAGGTGCGGGACCGCATCTTTGGCACCATGGCCGAGGCCAAGTCGCTGCCTGGCGAGGTGGGAGCGCAGAAGATCGCGAACCTCAACCTGTTCCTCAACGTGATGGGTCTCAATGCTACCACTACGGAGATTGGAGAGCTCAAGAACTGAGTTCCGAGCCGACCCCTCTGCGGCCATATATATGGATTGGACCGCATTGCGGGCTGTTTTGCCTGACTGACGCTTTTGCTGTTTATTGTTTGTTTCGTTCCACGTCTGTAGAATAGACCGTCACGACACCTGTTGCCAGAACGGCCGCTCATGTTGCTGTTGTAGCCAGACTTGGCGGTTCGCCGTGCTGGCGACTCTACACGCGCTGTCAGGACAACCGTGTCGGCCTGCTCACGACACAGACACGACACAAGTAGACGGCCTCTACGACACAGACACTACGCCCATAGACGGCCTACTCACGACACAGACACGAGGCAAACACGCCATCGCCACCCGTAGCCAAACACGCCGTCGCCACGCTTCCGTGCCTTCCCTTTTGGGACACGGTGCATATGCACCCGGCGCTAAAATGCGGCGCTTTTGATTGGGTGTCAAGTGGGACTATTCAGGCTCGAGCTTTGGTTAGGACGGCAGCTACGGCGGACGGAAGAGCGACATAATGAGACCTGCTATGCTCAGAACTGCCCTAAACATGGGCCGCAGGGCCGTGTTCGTGCCACGGCCCGCCCTCGCGCCGGCTGCGCGGTTCTACGCCGCCGGGCCCCCGCCGCTCACCAAGGAGCTCGCCTCCAAGCGCATTATGGGCCTGCTACAGGGCTTTGACAAGGTCGCTGACCCTGCAAAGCTGACGCCGACCGCCACGTTCGCAGGCGACCTCGGCCTGGACTCGCTCGACGTCGTCGAGGTCGTCATGGCCATCGAGGAGGAGTTCTCCATCACAATCCCAGAGTAAGTACGGCCGCTGCCGGGCCAGCCTTTCGGCTCCACGCTAACACAGCCACGACGCGGACGAGATCAAGTCCATCGACCAGGCGGCAGAGTATCTCCTGACCCAGCCTGACGCGTGCTGAGGGAACTGTGTATATATAGCAATTGACTAGACAGCTTCGGACAGGTGTTTTGTCTCTCTCTACGACACTTTCGCCCCGAGCCGAGCCGACCAACGCGTTGCTCTTCGGGCCGGGATGGCGTTTCGTGCTGTCACGTGACGCACAGCAGCCAAGCTGCAAACTGTGGGGAATCTCGGACATGTCGCGGAGGGCGGCCGGGAAGAGCCTGGCGAGCCGTGGCGAGCCGTGGTGAGCCGGCGTCTTCCATAGCTCGCGCGGAGCCCGTGTGGCCCGCGTTTGGAACCACTAGACCCCCGGTTGGCACCCGGGTGGCCTCCGATATCGGCGGGCAGACGCAAGATCGAGTGTGGGGTAAAGGACGAGCGGAAAAGGCGGGGCTGAACGGATGCCTGCACACCACACAGTAAACGCATGAAGCAGAAGTCGTAGTTTAATTGGGGCGGCCCGTTGCCAACTGGGGTTTGGCAGATGCCGAGGTTCGGTCGTCGAACCGGGGATCATCGCACTATAATAATTCTGATCCACCCTGATCTCGCGACGCAAAAACCATAATGACCATCTACACGAGCCCGTATGGAGACATCCCGGACCTATTCGCCGGCAACTGCGTCCAGTTTGTCAGGGGCCACAAGTTTTTGAACAGCGTGGGCCCGGACAAGCCCATCCTGACCGACGCCCGCACCGGCAAGTTCTTGACTGGACCACAGATATTCGATGTCGCAGAGAAGATCTCCTACTTCCTAAACAAAAACTTTGGCGTCGGAGACGGCGACGTGGTCTGCTTCTTCTCGGGCAATCACATACATGTCCCGTCGTTCCACTACGGCATTCTCGGCCTTGGAGCAATCGTCAGCCCGGCTAACGCGGCCTACAACGGCGAGGAGCTCCATTACCAGCTTGTTACTGCGAACGCCAAGGTCCTGGTGTGCCGCGGCGCCCTGCTCAACACAGCAAAAGAGGCCGTGGCTAGAGTCTCTGGCACAAAACCCCCCATCGTGACCGTGGAGCAGATCGTTGAGTGGGTAGAGCAGGCCGGAAAGGAGCAGACCATCCCGCCAGTGCATGTGCGTCCTGAGGAGGCTCCGGAAAAGCTGGCATACCTCTGCTTCAGCTCCGGAACGAGCGGCACCCCCAAAGCTGTCATGACAACACATCAGAATGTGAGCTCAAACTCGCAGCAGGTGCTCCAGGTTGACCCGAAGAGCTACAATCCGGAGTGCACGTACATCGCGACGCTGCCCATGACGCACATCTATGGTCTTGCCATGTTCGTATACAACTGCATTGTTTGTGGCTGCAACACCGTCGTTCTCGAGGCGTTTGACCTCGAGCTTCTGCTGTCGGCGGCGGTGAAAAACCATGTGACCCACATGCACCTGGTGCCACCCATCCTGGTGCTGCTCGCGAAGCACCCTATCGTTGACAAGTACAGCGACATCAGCAAGACGCTCCGCATGATCACGTCTGGCGCCGCGCCTCTCAGCGAGTCGCTCGGCACTGCTGTGGCGAAACGGCTCAAAGTGCATGTCCGCCAAGCCTATGGCCTCACTGAGGCGTCTCCTGTAACACATCTATCGTCCATCGATCAGGAGAACTACGACCTTGCTTGCATCGGGTGGCTCATTCCGTCGATGCAGGGCCGCCTGGTGGACCCCGTGACGGAGAAGGATGCGCCTCCCGGAGAGCGCGGCGAGGTCTGGGTCAGGGGTCCTAATGTGATGCGCGGCTACCTTAACAACGAGCAGGCGACGAAGGAGACGTTGACGAAGGACGGCTGGCTGCGCACTGGCGATGTCGCGATTATTGACAAGTATGGACGGTGGTATATTGTCGATCGTATCAAGGAGCTCATCAAGTCAAAGGGCCATCAGGTGGCACCCGCAGAACTCGAGGGCATCCTACTGGAGCACCCAGAAGTTGACGACTGTGCCGTGACTGGCGTGGTGGAGGAGTCCACGGAGCTGCCGCGCGCATTCATTGTGCTCAAGCACAAGGACGCGAGTCCCGAGAAGATCAAGAAGTGGTTTGATCAGCGCGTTGCACGCCACAAGCGGCTGTGGGGTGGCATTGTTGTGCTTGACGTAATTCCAAAGTCGCCAAGTGGCAAGATTCTTCGGCGGGTGCTCCGGACACGGAAGGACGACCCGTCTGTGGTCATTGGCATGTCGCAGTCCAAGCTATAGACGCCACGGTAGATGTAGATTGTACGTTTTGGCTTGCTTCACTCTGTTCCGTATTTCGGCGGTCGCTACCAGCCGGTCCGTGTCTTTGATTTCTCGGCCGAGAGGACCGGGCCGAATACGCCGCCTCGCAGGGCCTGGAACCCTCACAATGCAGGGCGATAAGCATGCACCCCGCATTTTTCAGGCCCCGAGGGCCGAGGAAGCCGGGCAGGGGCCCTGGGTGTGTAGGTGGTCCAAAAAGCTCTAGACTGGGCGCACACAACAGCACGGCTCCTCTGTGTGACCACCTTCTCGACGGCTGATCCGAAATCTGTCTAACCCTCGCCGTCGGTAAGTTTGGAACGACAGTTCCGAGACCTGCTGTGCTCCATTTAAATATGGCGTACACCCAGAGTGAGCGCAACCAGAGCCTCGAGGATGACAATCTACACGTCACAGTTCGGTCCACTGAGGGATGTGTTCTACGGCAACACTGTGGAGTTCATGAAGACGAAGACGGTGGCGGCCACTGAGCTTCCGGACAAGCCTATCTGGGTGGACGCCGTTACAGGGGAGTCGTACTCCTTCAAGCAGACGATAGACCTCGCCGAGAAGCTGGCGTACCTGCTTGAGGAAGAATACAAGGTCGGGTACGACGACACCGTCTGCTTTTTCGTCGGAAACAACATCCAGGTGGCCGCCTTCCACTACGGTGTGCACTCCATTGGAGCCATCCTGTCGCCTGCGAACATCGCCTACACGCCGAAAGAACTAGCATACCAGCTGGAGCTCAGCGACACAAAGCTGCTTGTCTACCAGTCCAACTTGGAGCCCACGGCCCGGGAGGCCGTTCGTTTGCTGTCCAAACGAGGAAATGACATCGTCATCAAAGAGTTCTCAGATCTGGTCCGCGAGGCGCAACAACTGAAAAATGAACAACGCAAATTGCCGCGAAAGCTAGGAAAGGAAGAGGCGCAGCGAAAAGTTGCCTACCTTTGCTTCAGCTCAGGCACAAGCGGCACGCCTAAAGCTGTCATGACGACTCACTTCAACATGACATCAAATACGCAGCAGATGATCCAGACGGCAACCCCATCCGCTTACGACCCCAAGAACGTGTACGCCTGCATCATTCCCATGACCCATATGTATGGGCTGGCAAAGTACGTCTTCCAGGTGACCCAGTCAGCCAGTACGTGCATCATCTTTCCGAAGTTTGATCTCGTAGCCCTTCTAGAGGGCATCATCAAGTATAAGATCACGCATGTCAATGTGGTGCCCCCCATCGTCGTTTTGCTGGCGAAGCACCCCATCGTGGACAAGTACATCGGCGGGGTTCAGCAGAGCTTGCGGTACCTGTACTCTGGCGCAGCTCCGCTGTCAGACTCGGTCGCTAGAGAGGCCATACAACGATTCAATTGCCGGCTGAGACAGGGTTATGGGCTCACCGAAACGTCGCCGGTGGTCTTCTACTCAGACATTGACGATCCCAACTATAACATTCACTCTTGTGGAACGCTGATACCTGGGATTGAGGCGCGCTGCGTGGACGAGAACGGTCGCGACGTGCCGCGAGGAGAACGAGGCGAGCTGTGGCTGCGTGGGCCAAACATATTTGCGGGTTACTGGAAGAACCCCGAGCAGACAGCCGCTACTCTGACTGAGGACGGCTGGCTCAAGACTGGTGACGTTGCCTACTGCGACGACAAGGGCATGTGGTACGTGGTTGACCGTACCAAAGAGCTCATCAAGTCGAAGGGCCACCAGGTTGCTCCAGCTGAGCTGGAGGCATTGCTGCTGGAGCACCCCAAAGTGGCAGACTGTGCTGTTACTGGCATTCAAGTTCCCGAGGAGGGCACGGAATACCCTCGAGCCTACCTTGTCTTGAAGGCCGGCGGAGATGCATTGGAGGTGAAAAAATGGTTTGATAGCAGAGTGGCAAAGCATAAGCGACTGGACGGTGGCATCGTGCTCCTTGATGCAATCCCAAAGTCGCCGTCTGGCAAGATCCTGCGGCGATTTCTACGCGACAGGACCGATGATGAGGCCCAGGTTATCGGTCGGAGGCAATCGTTTGTGTCTAGACTTTGATATAATGCAGCACGGCGTTTCTAGGTAAAATGTAGGTTCTTGGTTACACACGTAGTCCTGAACCCTCGCTCTTACGGGGTCCGAGACCGCCTGTGTCGGCTGTTGGTCCGAGGCTCACGCGTGCAGGCTGCACCCCGCATAATATCGATCAGACTCGAGCTCCTCGGATCAACTTCCGCACCCCCACACTTTCTCGGCGGTACCTCATAGAGCCGAGTGTCGCAGGGGACGTGTAGCCGACGCTGCTATATAACTGCTCTACTTCAGACAGGGGTCGTGTCTGAACGAACAAACTCAACATCTCCAGGCAAAATGCACGTTTACAAGTCACCCTACGGGGACCTCTCAGATGTGTACTACGGCAATGCGACCGAGTTCATGAGACAGTCGCCGGCCGCCAAGAAGTACCGCGACAAGCCTATCTGGATCGATGCCATCTCCAAAGAGGCCCTCTCCATGGGCCAGGCGCTCGATCTGGCAGGCCGTCTGGCCTATCTTCTCAACCACAAGTATGGCATCAAAAGCGACGACGTCGTGTGCTTCTTCATGGGTAACCACATTGCCGTGCCCGCATTCCACTTCGGCGTTCATTCACTGGGCTCCATCGTATCTCCTGCCAACATCGCCTACAACGAGAAGGAGCTGCTGTATCAAATAGCAGTCTCCGGATCGAGGCTCCTAGTCTGCCGCGAGGATCTCAAGAACACGGCAGTAGCGGCCGTGGAGAATGGCGTGGCCTCGGGACACCTCACGGAGCCCATCCCTGTGGTGGAGTTTGGACAGATTATCAAAGATGCGTGGGCCGTGGACCCCGGCAAGGCTCTCGACCCCGTTCCACTGAGCAAAGAGGAATGTCAGAAAAAGCTCGCCTACTTGTGCTTCAGCTCTGGTACGAGTGGTACCCCCAAGGCGGTCATGACCACTCACTTCAACATGACGTCGAACGTACAGCAGTCAGTTCAAACCAACAACTCAGCCTACACAGAGCCGAACGTTTACGCATGCGTGCTCCCCATGACCCACATCTTCGGCTTGTGCAAGTACATCTTTCTGGTGCCCCAGTGCGGCGCCAGCATCGTTGTGTTCCCCAGATTTGAGCTCGAAGGCTTGCTCCAGGCAATTGCTCGCCACAAGATATCTCACATACATGTGGTGCCCCCGATGGTTGTCCTTTTCGCAAAGCATCCTATCGTCGACCAGTATCTCTCAGCAGTGCGAAGCTCGCTACACATGTTGCTCTCTGGAGCTGCTCCCCTTTCCGATTCTGTCGCTTCGCTGGCACGCCAACGGCTTGGTTGCTATGTTGGCCAAGGCTATGGGCTTACAGAAGCTTCCCCCGTTGTGTTTTACACAGATGTAGCGCACCCTGACTACACGATTCAAACGTCTGGACAGCTGCTCCCGGGTCTGGATGCACGCTGCGTGGGTGAAGATGGCGTCGACGTTGAGCCTGGTCAACCTGGCGAGCTTTGGTTGCGCGGACCGAACATTATGTTAGGATATTGGAAGAACCCTGAGCAGACTGCTGCCACACTGACGGAAGATGGCTGGCTCCGTACCGGTGATGTTGCATACTGTGATAAAGACGGCTGGTGGTACGTCATTGATAGAACAAAGGAGCTCATCAAGTCAAAGGGACATCAAGTGGCACCAGCAGAACTGGAGGCACTGCTTTTGGAACATCCGGCGGTGTCAGACTGCGCGGTAACCGGCGTGCCTGTTCCAGAGGAAGGAACTGAGTATGCGAGAGCATTTTTGGTTCTGGAAAAGGGCAGCGATCCTCTCGAAATCAAACGATGGTTCGAAAGCAAGGTGGCAAAGCACAAATACCTCAACGGTGGCATAGTGCTGTTGGATGCTATACCCAAGTCGCCCAGCGGTAAGATATTGAGGAGGCACCTTCGAGCTAGGACGAACGACGTCGTTATTGGACGCAAGGAGTCATTCGTGTCGAAGCTATGAACAGTCGACCGACATATCCTACTGATAATTAATGTGACCATGTGATGCAATTAGTTGTCTTTACTGTACACTTCCTTCTCCAGTTGCTCCAGTGCTTCTTGATAATCGCTGGAGACGTCTTGCGTGGGATCTAAGCTGACCGTGCGCACTGACTTGTCTCCCTGGCGGTATATGTGCTTGGCCAGACGCCAAAAGTACTTTTCTTCGGATTTTGATGTCACTACGCTCCACGCAGTGCCAATGTTGCCCGCACGAGCGGTGCGACCCACACGATGGACATATTCTCTCTTCCCCGGTGGCAAATCGTAATTGACGATCTGCTCTACTGTCAAAATGTCAATGCCCCGCGCAATCAGATCCGTGCACACCAATATGTCAGTCTTGTCTTCAGCAAAGCTGCGGAGCGTACGCTTCCGTTGGGCCGCCTCAACCTCTCCGCTACACCGCTCCACTCTCCAGCCTTTCTTGTAAATCTTGTCGTCCAACAGAGTCAACAATCGGGCAAGACGTGCCGCAGCTTCATTGCTCTTCACAAACACGATACATCGTCGATTGATGTCGTTTTGGCTTAGCAGCTCAGCGAGGTACAGTGGCTTCAAGGACGTAGACTTCACGGATACCAGGCACTCATCCAGGGTGTCTGGTACCGCAAACTCGTGCTCCACGAATGCCCCTTCGTCAGTCGACCCGCCCCCGACCAGGAATGTGGCCGGCGGATTGCGGATTTTTAATCCTGCCAGCTTCCCTGGGTCGCGGGTAAGCGTGGCGGAAAAGACCAGGTTTTGGCATGGACGCCAGTAGCTAAGATCGGTCCTTCGGCGTTTCTCAGGAGCCGAATCGTCTGCTCTGACATTTATGGCGGACACAACGACATTCACCCATTCCTGGAAGCTCTGGTTCAAGAGCCGATCCGCCTCATCGACAACCAGGAACCGCAGATGTTCTAGACTGAAACCAGGCGTAGATCGAATGTGGTCGACCAAGCGGCCCGGCGATGCCACTAGTATATCAGGACCTGGTGTGAACCCGGGATACACTCCTCTTGCCTCGGCATCAAGATCACCCACGAGCATCCTCTGCTCCTCTTTGAGGGGCCTGTCCGTGCGAGTCATCATCACGCGAAGACTGGTGCCCTTCGCCAGGTCTTCCAACACTGTTCTAACCTGCTGAATGAGAGGACGTGTTGGAAGAACAACAACAGCGCGCAGCCTCGGCACCGTGCGACCAGAGAGAGCCTCCACGATGGGGATGCCATATGCTAACGTCTTACCACTGCCTGTAGACGCATTTACAAGGTAATCTGAATGACCATCCGGCCGCAAGGACTTGATCTCCTTCATGATCTGCGGCACAACTGCAGTTTGCACTGCAAAGGCATGAGGAAACTTCATGTCCCTTGTCAGCGTCTCTATCATCCTGTCGCTAATGCCCAGATCAGACCACGGCTTTTGGGTAGCGGGATCAACGTGTGTGGGAGTGGCTAGCCACTTCTCGACAACTCGAGTTGGCCGTTTCCGAGTTTGCTCGACTGCTGGCTGCGGGAGGGGGACAAGGTCGCTAGGCACCACTGAATCTTCGCCAGGAGCTGTCGCTGTCGGCTCTTCTTCTCCGCCGAAGCTGCTCAGGTTCAGGTTGGCCGTTGCTGCCTTGAACCGATCCAGCACCGATGTGAACTTGGCAGGGGCCAATGGCTCCGGGTCGCTCAACGCCGCATTGTCGTCCGAGTCGTGGGCAACTTGCTCGCCTGTGACTTCGCTCTCTGGCTCGCTGCTGTCGGTGCCACTTTGATCCACAGAGGCTACTTTCCGCTTCTTGGGTGGCCTTTCGTGGGACTGGCGTCCCACGTCTCCGGGGACCTCCACAGCAGCACCATCAGAGTCGTCCGACGACGCCCTGCGAGCTGTGGCCGGATCAAACCTCCGCACCGGCAAGAACATGACTTGTCATTCGGTCCGCAAAAATCTGAGAGTTAATATGTTGCATCAGGGCTGCTCGTGAAATTTCAAACCTTCAACGTCCACCACCACGACATCGCCATGCGAGCAGCCCTGATCAGAGCGGGCCGGTCAGTGTGGAAAGGGCCGCACATCGTGCCGCTGCCCCTCAAGCAGGCTCTCAAGGATAACCAGCCGATCAGGACAAACGCACGCAGTTGCACTATCCTGCCGAACTTCGTCGGCGCCAAGTTCCAGGTCCACAACGGCAAGGAGTACGTGGCGTTTGAAATCACGGAAGAGATGGTCGGCTCAAAGCTGGGCGAGTTCGCTCCGACCCGGAAGCGCTTCACCTACAAGCAGACCAAGAACCGTTAGACACTGTACATAGTAACGAGACATGATCATTACAAAATAAATAGAATGCGATGGTGGCCATGTGCCATCTACCGACGGCCCTTACGTCCACCGGAGTCCATCTGATCGCGGAGCCGCTCTTCCCGCGCACGGCCTGTTCGGTCAACGCCGAGCGGCCACTTGCCCCATCCCGAAAGACGCACGACAAGGGCCGTCGCGTTGTCATTCCCGCCAACTGCCTCGGCGAATGCCACAATCTCTTCGGCCGCCTTCTGCGGCGTACCGCGGCCCGAGCCACGGTCGTTCGCCGTTGTCATCACAATGTCAGCGATCTCCTGATCCGACACCTCGTTCGATACACCATCAGAGAACACGACGAGGAAGGCCTCCTCTCCACCTAGCTGGCCGATCGTCTTCTCGAGCGGCACTGACGGCTTTGCACCGACCGTGTACTCGAGGATGTCAGGTTCTGCGGTCACACCCTTGTTCTTCATGCGGTAATCGCCAAACGCCCGTGTGTTTGCAAAGTTCCCGAATCGCTCTTCGCCGAATGAGTCCGTGAAGAAGCTTGCCGAGTACTTCCGTAGCCTCTCCGCCTCAACGGGGCTGCTCGGGTGGTGGTTAGACGACAGCGGGTGTGCCGTGCCCATGCGATCGCAGATGATACAGCGGGTGTCGCCAAGATGCGCCACCACCAGGTGCGCCGACCCGACATTGGGGTCCCAGAATGGAACCTCTATATCTTTGCCGTCAGTGTCCTCTGAGTATATAAACACCGAGGTGCAGGTCGAGCCCGTCTCCTTATGACTTGAGAAGAAGTCGTAGTCCGCGCGGAGAAAAGCCAGAGGCAGACGCAATTGTAGATCGTCGTTCGTGTTCATGCGTGCAACATACTTCTCGCATTCGTTCCATCGTCGCCAGTACCCCCCGACCTCGTTGCGATACAGCTCGGGTATTTGCTGCTGTTCCGCTTTCAGATCCACCGTTTCAACGTAATGCGCGAGGTTCTCCGCGAGGAACCGAGAGCAGTCCTGGCCGCCGTGGCCATCAAACACCGCGAAGTTGAATACCTGGCGCATCCGTTTGCGGTTTCCCTTCTTGCTCTTGTTCGAGCTAAACGTGGAGCCGACCGGAAGCTCCAGGACCCCAGCAAAGTATGTATCTTCGTTCTGTGGCCGATTAACGCGACTTGTGTGGTGGCCGAAGTGTGAGGCAGCCCGCAATAGTGGGATTCGGGCTTTCGTCGTGTTCAATGCCGTGTCTGGGCCCTGGGCCTCATCCGACCGCGCCGGATGCCGCACTGTCATCGTGTAGTAGTCGGTGAAGGAGCGTGATCCCGACGGAACACCCGCGGACGAACTTCTAGGCCATGCTGCCTGGCAATTCAGCCGGCTCGCGGCCCGCGAACCTGGCCCGGTTAGCTGCCGCCACATGCTCGTGTATCGCGACTGAGCCGCACTTTTTCAATATTTTTGCGCTGCTGTGCGGCGCCCATTTCACGGTGGAGATGATTGGCGTATCTGCACACGCCAAAAGATTCAGAGCCCAACGCTGTCCATACCGTTGGGGCTTGGCTCCGTCAGCCATGTACATCCTCTTCTATTTGCTGCTACTTCAGTCGTTTTAGTGTCTCGACCATGTCGCGTATCTCTGCGACAGGTCTGTCAATCGCCTTGCCGCCTGGAAACGCGCCGGTCACCGCCCGTTGCTGCTCTGCGTCGCTCAGTGCAAGAAATCCTTCGACCAGCTCGCCGTCCACAAACCTGTAGGGCTCATCAGTTCTCTGGTTGTCGTTGCAAAATGCTCTATGCCTGTGTTAGTCGACCCGTGCTAGATTCCTGACAATTGGCGCGCTCACCTGCTCCATAGCGCCCGTAGCTCGTATCCCTGCTTTGCACAGTTCATCACCGTCACCATGCAAGCGAGGTTGTTTTGCAATTGAAGCAACAGCTCCAAGGTATCCTCTGACTTGATCTTGCCGTATAGGTAGAGGCCTCCCTTCACGGTTGCTAGCACTGCTTGGGGCAGAACAAACTCCTCCGATTCCCACAGGCCACTTTGTGTTCGCCATTGATGTGATTCGAGCCGCTTGATGACATTGACACTGTCCACTAGTCGAAACTGACCAGTGCAAGTTAGCATGGAGTCCTTTCGCTCCTGCTTTGTCGGGCCAGACTTATTCTCGTATACTCGAATGTTTCCCACGTCGTCGCCGGCCACAATCTCAGATGGCGAAACGAGGCAAACATCCTTCGTCCAAAATGGCTGTGAGTGTTTAATTGGGTTTTGGTGATCCGTTGTCGGGAAGCCAGGCAACAGTGCGACTTGCTTCATCATGTCACCAACAGCCACGTCTTCCCCATAAGCGCTAAGTGCCACAGCGTTTGTAGGACAGTTGTACCGACTGTAGCGTTTCGCAGTTTTCGTTTCCTCTATCGCAAGCTTGCCTCTATGATCAACACGGAAAAGCACAACCTGATGACTGAGACCAGCCACCACACGGAATTCACCCTCTTTGGTGCACGGAAGAGCGGCGAGACTATAAACAGTTCCCCTGTTGCGCAACGTATCTCGTTCTATCAGCCTTGATTTAGTGGCATCAATTTCGTAAAGAATCAGAGTCGACCATATGCTTTCCTCCAGGACAGCATCGACGTCTTGTGTGCTGACAATAACATACCGAGGTCCCATTGAATCGTTTCCCTCGTTGTTGCTGTCACTGTCCACGTCCAGTGCCATACCGTCGCCAGAACCCTTTTCGCCTCCCAGTGTGATCAGGCAGTCACTGGACGCCGTTTCCGCTTTACCTATGTCCTCTGAAGCCAACACGGTTAGCGTGGATTCATCGACTAGCTTGATGCGTTGTTGAACCACCTCCTCATCTCCACGAATTTCAGCCACTCCGGTAAGCAGCACCAGAAATTTCTGGTCTGGAAGTCGAACGACCTTCTGAATGAGCTCTCCAAGTTCAACACCGTCAATGTGAACGTTTGTGACTTTACCAAGGGTCACAAACTGGACACTTCCAAGCGGAGTGGCCCAGACTAAATTTTGCGAGTCCTGCGCTCCCTGGCTGACTAGAGCCCCAGAGAAGGCGGCGACGGCGACGGGCACGCGCGCATTTACCGCCATTCTGTCAATTTGATCAACAGTCTCACCAGCGGAGCGCTCTCGCAAAAATAAGATGTTGGGCGTGTTGCACATTGCAAAAACAGTGTTCTCCAGCGCTGTTAGGCGAACTGCCTGCTTGCCTATTACAGTTATCCGCGGGTTGTGAAGCTCTCCCTCGATAAGGCTGTAGGCGTACACCTTGCCCTCGCCAGTGCCAACAAGCACAGATGGATATAGCGCGCCATCGAACTTGGTTGCCACGATCGATCGCGCATGGCCCTCGCCATGACTGTATTCACCAGCCTTGATTAGCATCCCATTCTCCAGGGCGTACATGACGAACTTTGTAGTGTGCCAGCACGCCACGAACACATAGCCTTGGTAGTATCCGATGGCGGCTATCTCTTGAGGATACGTTTCTGTTGCAATTTTTCTCAGATTGTCTTCAGCATCCAATATCGTTAGTGTAGACTTGCCCTCTGCTAAGAGCACTTTTCCACCGCACACGACTGCAACAGATATACCATCGCTGCGATATGTCGACTGGGAGTGGCAGTCAATGACACCCTTCATTGTGACTTGAACGACCCCTGTGTCGAGCAGAGCGATGGCCAATGTGGGCGAGTCCAGTCTGATGTCGCGCCACGACTCCATTTCTTCGACGTCACCGTTACTGTCGACACAAAACAGCCGCGTTCCGTTGAGGAATGAGGCGACAATGACCGTTCTGCCAGCATCCCAGAAAGTCCACAAATCTTGAATACCGTTCAGTCCTTCAATCTCTGACTCCACATCGGCACACACCACTGTCTGTATGCGCCGCAGGCTGCCATTGTTGATGCCACCACTACACGTCAAAATAGCGGGGAATTTATCCTCAGCTCTTATGACCTCAAAGTCAAGTATAGGTGCCAGATTGTCGAATTCTTGTAGCCTTTCTATCTCGCCCGTCGCAACGTTCACCGCGAACATGGCACTTTGTGCAAAATGCGAGGTGGCAAACACAACTGGACGTTCATCACCCAAGAGTTCTTTCATGGCCGTCGAAACGTTCTGCAGTGATGTCGCCGGGCATACTTGACCAAGCGGTTTCAGCGCAGTATTGTTGCCACCATCCCTTTCAAAGAACAAGTATAACTTGCCGTCCTCTGATGCTACCAGGAACGTCGTCTCGTCCAGACGCGTGTAGGTCCGAGAGAGTAGTACAGGCGGAGTCAGAGTCCGACGCACTGTTGAGAAACTCAGCTTTCCGGGAGGATCTTTTGCGTCGGCTTGCTCCACGCTCTTTTCACTGACCTTGCCAAGGAAGAGTACAGTGGAACGACCAAAGATGTAAAGGCCATTGTCACTAGGCAGGAGGAGCTGCGCAGAGACATCAACTCCGGGAATCTGTCCCCGGTTCCGCCAACGATCGCTGGGCGTGTCCAGCGTGTAGATCCTCACCCATGCTGTGTCGCCTCCAAGACAAAGAATGGCTAAGGTCTTTACAGGACCGGGCACAAACGCCATATCTATCACATTATCAAATGACAGGTGGATGATCTCCGTGGCCTCGAAAATGCTCTCCGTTCCTTGATCTCGTACTGGCCTTTCGAGGTGCAAAATCTTCACGTAACCCTGGAAGGCGTGAACGGCGAGATACTCACCCGTGGGGTCAGTGACGCAGAGCTGCTCCGTGTAAGAGGGCAGGTTTCCTGGCCCAGCGAACGAGATGCCGAAATGAATCGTCTGAACCAACTTGAAGGTGGCTGAGGAGGCGTCATAGCCGATTACATGACCATATCCCTCCTCCAGCACGAAGAAAATCCAATTGGTCGAGGATCCTGGTCGAGGGACCTCTGCGAGAGCAGATATCCGTCCGTAGACTGGCAGACTGTGCAGCAGCGCCACTCCGTGGTCGGTGAACGCGTACACCTCCAGGGCCGATGGCTTCGCTACCACCAGATTCGGCTCACGGGAGACGAACGAGGTGTACAAGCTGCACCCGACACTCGTTGGTCTCGCTATAGGAGTGATGTATGACATCCTCGCTGTTGTGGCGGATTCTGGCGCAGTTGGCCGTTCGTGTCGTCGCTGTGCATGGGACCGCGTGCGCACACCCGGGGAACAGCAAGATCGAAAAGGATTACGTTTCAGTGAATGGCCGACCATCTCAGTCAAGTAGTATATTATTAGACGTCACCTTTTTCTATCGTCGCCGTTGAGTTCAGCACTGGACGTCCTGAGTCGCTCTAGAGTTCAGCAGGAGGGCGACAATCAGACCGTAAAGACCCAGCACTTCGGCGAAAATGAGAATCAGGATCATGCCGACGAACAAACGGGGCTGCTGTGCGGTACCGCGCACGCCAGCGTCGCCAACAATACCGATGGCGAAGCCAGCTGCAAGGCCAGCAAGGCCGACAGAGAGACCAGCACCGAGCTGAATGAAGCCAGTGTAGAGCGCCTGCTGCTGCTTGAGCGAATCAGTAACCAGTACGGACACCACCAGACCGTAAATGGCAATGATACCAGCCATAATGACGGGCACAATGTTCTTGATGAGGAGGTCGGGTCTCAGGACCGAGGTGGCACAGATGCCCACGCCGCTCTTGGCGGTACCGTAGGACGCGCCAAAGCATGTGAAGACGATGGCAGCTGTGCAGCCCAGGGCACCGAAGAAAGGCTGTGTTAGTCCCGGGGTGGCAATTTGCTTGTTGCCCGCTGTGCAGCCAATAGGATCTGTGGTTCCTCTGTTGAACGAGATTCATGCCCTACTGCAGACACCCCCGCCTTGCTAACGGGAAGGCGCGTCGCTGCTGGCGGAGACGAGGACAACTCCGGCGAAGAGGCGACGGCTGGGCCAACACGGATGTACTCACGGCATAGACGGGACTGTGTTAGTGGTCCGTTGACGTATTGAGCTGCTCCCGAGCGCCGGCGGCGGCAATGGCCACTCACCAAAGATCAGACGCCATTGCTGCTGTGCTGGTGTTATAAATTAGGATGCTGGACAGTGGCGGCCACGGGCTGCTGCTTGTTTTGCTGGAGAGGTGTCGTCGGGGGTGAAGGAAGGCGTAGTTTTCAACGCGGTCCCAGATGTACGCCGGCGGCGGGAGTGGGAGTTGATATTGGAATCACACACGTTGTCTCGAACCAGGGTTAGGGCAACTGAGCCGCATTGCGCCGAGAGACATAGGGCTAGGGTCCTGAGCCGCATCACCGGCCCATCAGTGCATGCAGCCTGGCGCTGAAAAATTCGAGGACAAATCCATCCCGACTACTTAACACACCTCAACGGCCAGTCCCACGAGTCCTCGTCACGACAAGCAAGGAACATGTCCGCCCCCAACCCCAAAGCCTTCCCGCTCGCCAGCACCGCGCTCACCCAGGAGATCCTGGACGTGGTGCAGCAGGCTTCGCATCTTCGCCAGCTCAAGAAGGGCGCCAACGAGGCCACCAAGACGCTCAACCGCGGCATCTCGGAGTTCATCGTGATGGCTGCCGACGCCGAGCCGATTGAGATCCTTCTCCACCTTCCTCTTCTCTGTGAGGACAAAAACGTTCCCTACGTCTTCGTGCCCAGCAAGACGGCCCTCGGCCGGGCCTGCGGCGTCACACGGCCCGTGATTTCAGCATCCGTCACTTCTAACGACGCCTCCCAGCTCAAGGAGCAGATCTACCAGATCAAGGACAAGATCGAGCGTCTTCTTATCTAAAATGGTCAACCCCAAATTTCCAATGATACAGCAGTTGAGGATGTGTACTATAGTCATCTAACGAACTGTCATGCCGTGATTCATCTATTTGCTCAAATACCTCGCCCGCGACTTACCTCTACGGGTGCTGCCATGTGTTTTGCCACGCAGCCATGAAGACACCCACAGCGTCGCCACGCTCCATAATTACTATTAAATGACCCATATGTTGGGCTGCCATGGTCACTAAGCGTGGCAGTTTTGCCTTCAGTCGGCTTCAAAGCGGCCCTCAATGGGCCCGTGATAAGGCCAAGCATGAAGCCTCAGACCATCAGAGGCCCCTCGTCCTCGCTGTTCGTGCCGATCTTGAGCCATCGTGGTCTGTTTGAGGTCAGGTTCAGCCAGCTGTCCTGGATCTTTCCACCAACACCGTCGAAGAAGCTCTTCACAGCATTCCCTGCCTCGCCTATGTTCTCCTCCAGGTTTGGCCTCGCGCCAGCTGGGTCCATTCTCCCTGGTCGCGGCGTTCCCGATCTTGAGTTGAGAGCCGATCCCTGAGCAGAGTTTGTTGCGCTAGGGTCGAAACGCCGTCGCCCGAGTGCATGTCGCACCAGATTTTTGCCCTCAATGACTCGAGAGCTCTGGCCAAGTTCGTTGACCTCATCGTCGTCCTCAAATGCCAGTCCGAATCCCAGATAGTCCTTGACTTTGTCATAAAGGTTGTACACAGTGAAGATCACTGGCAGAAGGATCAGCCGAGGAAGCCAATCGTTGAAGTAGCTCCCCAGCGGGGTCAAATTGATGCTCTTGCCTAGGAACTCTTCAAACGCGCAGTCGCGATCAGTCAGCAGTGTCAAATAGTTGTAGCTGAGGGGAACAGTCAAACGACACGCGTACGTGGCAAAGAACAGCATCGACACACGGTCGCTGTGGCGCGACACAAGCGCATACATGTTGAAGACCTTGATCCGGCTCAAACTGCTGAGTGCACAAGCGCACATATACCCTAGCAGCACACTGCTCACGACTTGCTGTGCAATGCCGTGGGTGTTTTCGACAATGAGATTCACGATACTCGGCTTCATGCCGTTAAGCAGTTCGGACCACAAGACCACCACGGATAGTGCCCCCCAGATAACGGCCCACAACCTGCTTGTGTTTGGTTCGATGCGAGAATAGTAGTAGTAGGCAAACTTCGGGGGTAACTTCGTTCGCCAGTTCTGGAACACCAAAGACCGGGGCCCTGGGGTGTTCTGAGCTTCAACAATGTCCTCTGCAATCGATGTGCGCTGCACGTGCAGTTGCCACTCGGCAGAGTACCGCACAGCTCGAAAGGTCTGTGTCCGCAGCCGCCTGTTGAGCCCGGCCAGGTAATCCTCGTTAAGATCTGCGCGCTGAGAGCGTCGGGAGGCCCCTGGAATGTTGCCCGTCGCAAGCGCTCCGCCGGGTATTTGAGGACCAGTCTCAATGAAATCGAGCATGTCGTCAATCCACTCGTTGTGGCCCGATGCCTCCTTGTAAGGCCGCAGTGCCAACACTTCTTGCACAACCTCGTCGCGAGCAGCCTGCGCTTCTACTGCGCTATCGTGGATGGCACCCGCAGTCTTGTAAAAGTGGTTCAGTCTGCGTTTCGGGTCGGCGCGGACCCACAACCGTCGTGGAATGTTCACGAGGCCATGACCTAGGAGCCAAAGAGCCATGACAAGTGCATATGAATGGGAGAGCGCCATCACGAGTCCTTTGATGCTGCCGATGTTGAAGCCGTACGTGATGAGCATGTACACGAGGCCTACAGCTCCAAACCCCAGCATGACGGCGTAATACAACGCATTCTGGCGGAGAGCATCGACGAGGCGGCGTGCTGGGTTGTTGTAGCCGCTCTCCACGTAACTCTGGAGGACAGGGAGCACAGCCCATGTGAGAATGAAGGCCAGCCAGTACCCGACCCGCCACAGCTTCAGTCGCACCGCTTCTGACAGGTAGAATATCGGGTGGCCCTTGCCGGTGCTGGACATGAGGTCAATTGGGAGCAGAACCACAATGCTTGACGGGATGAACAACGCGAGCACCAGTGGCAACAGAATGTAGAGCGGTGTGCGCCGGATCACTGTGTAGTGCCGGATTGTTAGGAGCACGACGGCGAGCGTGGCACAGAATGCCAGAGCCGGAAAGACCCACTGCGTTAGCCTGTAGTGAGCTGGAGCATCGTCTCTGACGGACCATTTTATCGTCTTGTCATGGGAAGGGTTGCTGATGAGATGTCCTTCTTGCGCGGCGTTACGTTTTCGGCTGTGTCGTTAGTGTTCCGTTCCCGCTGCATAACCTTAACGTCAAAACACTCCTGGTCGGAAATCCTTTGCGTTGCGCATGTGCCCTTGATCACTAACCTCGCTCAACGGGCCATGTCACAACTGGATGAGGTCCTAGACCGGGCAATGGGCCGGAGCGGCATAGTGGGAGCGATAGCGGTCGATGGCCAGACGGGACTGTGTCTCGGTGTGCGCGGGGCGGCTGAGGAGGACCACGCCCCGGTCCTCAATGCAACGAAAATAGATGACCAGGGCTCAGTTGTCGAGTGCTGTGGCAAGTCAGTCTGAACGAGGCAGAACGTACTTTAGTGCCACATCGGGCTAACACAGAGACATCTCGCTTCTACGGCAGGACGGAATACTGGTCGGTGTGTATAAGGAGCCATCGGGCTTGGAGGCTGACAGCTCGTCAACATGACCCCCTCATTGCATGGAATATAAATACACTTATTATACAAATTGGCTCTATGCACCTTCGAGAAAGCACCGGGACAGCTCTTTTGCCAGTGCAAGTCGTGCCCTCGTTATGATTTCACCAGGCTCCATGTCTTTACTGAACGGCAGTCTCCAGTCCAGGTGCAATAGTTCAGATCTGTCAAACTGCAGAGCACGATGGACCAGGTCTAGTGCCAGCCGGAACTCCTTGGGCTGTTTCTCGCTTGCCAACTGTAATCGATCCACAATGCCAATCGTCCCAGCCAGCTGCGCTGAATCAAGGAAGCGTGGTTTTGACCTATCCAGGAATGGCAACAATTCGCCCAGCATGAGCCCGATATGCTTCGTCTCGAGGAAGGGAAACTTGAGCAAAGCATAGAGGGAACGAACCGCGTTCCATGAACCGTTCTCTGAGTACTTTTGTCCATAAAACTGGTGCAACACAGCATACGGTGCCAAACACTCGCGAACTAGAGGTGGAAGCTCAATGTCCCCTCCAGTTGATGATGCCACGGCCTGCTCAAGCAGCTCGTCGCCCGTATCAGGATGCCCTCGCAAAAGGCTCTGTTCGAAAAGATCCCAACAAAGCTGGCGCACGCAGCCGATGCTCCCAGCCTGGTCGAACATGATAAGGGCGTCATACAGCCGGCCTTGTGCCGCCTCTCGGCGGCCTGCAGCGACGTAAAGTCGCTGAACTGTATCCACCAGTCCTAGTCGGGACGCCACGTCGATTGCCCAATCTGTGTCCACAGATGACGCGCAGTAAAACCGCGGAAGGAACTCGGCTATCACCTGCCTTGCGGGACTGTGCGACAATGACACCTTAGGCTCTTCTGTCAGTCCCTTCCACTGAAGCTCCATCATTCTCTCCGCGTCTTCTCTCGAGACTAGACAAACCTCGATAGTCTCAACACCAGCTCTCTCTAGGTCTCGTCCCTGGGAGAGACTCTGTTGAGCGAACGACATCACGAGCCAGTTTCGGATGCTCAACCTGTCGCCGATGGCGCCAAGGCCGTTTGGCTGGAGGTCCAAATCATCGTAATACGGTCGCAACAGGCCAAATCGCTCTGCAAAGTCAGCCACAACCGCTGCTACACCCAGGTCCAGACTCTCGCATGCTTGGATGGCGTCTAGCATGCTACCCTCGATGGCCGCAGAGCACGCTTCTTCCCAAACGAGTGTTGTGTCGACCGGATGGATGTTGGTAGCTTCCTTGTAAAACTCTTGTAGGCGAGCAGGCTCTGGATCTCTGTACAGAAAGAACGCACCCAGTGCCTCGAACCAGCTTTCGGCAGCACTCAATATAGCATCTGCGTCACCGCGAAGTATGTCAAAGAGAGTTTTGAATGCCAATCGCAGCTCTGGCGACTGGAGCTGTTTCACGGCATACTGACCCGCTGCCACTGCCTTGGAGCGCCATTTACGGAAGTTCAGGAGCAGGGCCTTGCCACGGGGGTAGTACTCCATAAGTTCCATGGCCTGGGTATAGCATTCTATCACCACATCCTGTGAATCGTCTTCGCCTCCACTTGGACCTTGATCTAGGACTTCCTTAAGAGCCTCTGCGCCCTCTTTCAGTAGGCCATGAAGGGCTACCTTGTGCAAGTACGGCCAAAACATGGGATGGTTTGCTGGTTGTTCGTAGCGCATGATGTCAGTACTCTCCTCGACGGAAGGCCGTGGATCTGCTTTGTTAACCCATGCCACGACGCCCTCGGAAAAGTGCTCGACGTTGTTGCTAAAATGCATCGCCCAGAAGCAATTGGCTACAAGGCTAGCGTCCTGAAGTGCGTCTAGACTTCGGTCACGCTCGCCCGACGTATCCTCGGCAGCCAGCATTTCCTCCACTGAACTGTCAATGACACCCAGGAAATTTTGGAATGCGCCTGAAAGTATCTCCTCTTTAGTGACACCATCATCTTCCTCCATCGTATCATCGCTGTCGATGTCAGCATTTTTAACAAGCGTTGTATGACAACTGAGCGCAAATGTGCCGTACGGTCTTGAATAGCACTCGTCAGGAATGGCTGCAGGGTATATCCGCGCTTCAGGGTCGTATATTGGTTGCTTGTCCTTTGCAGCTTTGACAATGTCTTTTGAAGTGATCCAGGCCACTCCTGTATCCGACACTGAGTTCATTGTGAACATCAGCGTGCGATTCGAGCCGCCAGGGTCGCTCCACGTCGCAAGCTCACCGCAAGGTATAGGTGTATCCTCGAGGTATGCTATTGTCTCTCCAGACTCGCCCTGATCCCACTCGTCGTCCATTCCGTCCGCCGGCGTGCGTCCCGTGGTTTCGCCACCTTCAGCAGTTTCATCACGGAGATCCTCGTCAGACATGGTGTCGCGGTCGCCGGGCTCGAGATCAGAGTTGCTGGCCGCCTTTGAGTCTTGATTCTCACCAGGCTTGTGCGGGTCGCGTCCAAACTTTGCGGTTGACGGCGTGCCGGCGACGCCAAAGGCACTAGTTGGGCTGCCAGAATTGAAAGAGACGCGGCCCGGGCCCACAGAACCGAACAGAGAGTTCGGCTTTTTGCCGTCCGCCTGGCCGGCGCTCAGCCCGAACCCCTTCGACATTCTCCCCGTCGTAATTTGTTTGCACGACCGTTCCTCGAATGCATCCACTCTGAGCAGTGGGCCTAACCCTGTCTTGGTAGCGATCGGCACGGCAACCGTCCCTATCACGCGACTCCATCACATACGAATGCACCGCGTCATAGAGGTCGTTGATTAACTAGTATCTACACACTGTTTGCCATTTACTTTGTCTGTCCGTGAGCGACGCCATCAGCAGTCCATGCACATTTCGGCACACTCGTCTAGTGCGCAGCAGAAACAGCAGGTCGCCAAGAAGGCGGCACAGCAGCCGGTTCCAGCGCCTCCCATCCTCCGGTCATCCTGTTGTACGTAGACAGGCTGCTGCTGCTGGTAGTAGCCTCCCGGCCCTCCAGGATAGCCCTGCGGCGGCTGGCCGTAGCCACCGCCATAGCCCTGCTGCGGATAGCCTCCATATCCTGGCTGAGGCGGGCCACCGTAGCCTTGGTGCTGCCCGTAGGCGGGACCTGGGTAAGCAGGTCCTTGCTGTGTTAGCTGCGATGCTCGCCGACCCACCGTATTGTGGTACAATGACAGTGATCCCAGCAGCTCCGTGTCGCACGAGGAAGCGTCCGCGGCCGGCATCAACTCACGTTGTAGTAGTCCTTCGCGCTCATTCCGTCCCAAACGTAGTGTTGATGAGGCGGTGCGATCTCTCGAGGCAAAGTCGATTTGAGCAGACCTGGCGCTGACGTAAGCTGCCGTGTGCCGGGTAACTGAAAAATCTGACGCCTTCCATGCATAATCAGTGCAGGACACGCGTGTTGCCAAAGCTTGGCATGCGGGCCACGGGTGGAAATGAACAGAGCCAGGGCCGGCTAACGCCCCGGGGATGGCCAGGCCGAACCACGACGGAGTGACAAAAGCGGGGCATTGGACTGGCTGCGTGGATTAGATGTCATTTATTACAACTTTAGGTAGCATGCTGTCGTTTCATTCATTCCGTCATCTCCACCAGCGTCTGAGTTAACGCATGAGCAGCTGACCAGTCGCTTTCAGCTGATAGTCAAGCAGCTGGCTCTTCTTCTTGATGCAAGGGTCGACCATCTCGTAGGCCGGAGCGGCCGAGCTCTGCCGTGCCGTCACAGCGACTGGCACTTCTAGCGTCAGGTGTGACCGATCTGAGAGCCCCAGCTCCATCATGAGATGGAACTGCCTCGACGACAATGGTGTGCAGAAAGTAGGGATCAAGTCTAAGTCTGCCGGTACCGTCACGGGTACGGCCAGCTCGGAGAGCCGGCCCCTAACGTGCGACATCGCCAAGGGATACACTTGCGTGACCGACGAGAGGGTGGAGTTCGTTCTAGCATCCGCGCTAGTAGGATATCGGTTCATGGGTGTCAGACTCGTGTACGTAACCGCTTTGAGTCGTGTGGTCACTGACGTGACGCTCGGGAGGTTGGCGCCACGGTAGGCGAGTTCCACCAGAAAGTGCGTCCGCTCTCCGGGCGTCATGACCTTGGTCCCCTCCACAGTTGCTGTTACGTCTCCAGCATACCGATTCTTCATGAGCCCCTTCCTCAGCGGTAAGGAAGCTGAGGTGACTATGTTGTCGTCATTATTGTTGGTGATGGGGTACGACGGCTTTATCGTTATGGTTTTCCTGGTTTCTAGAAACGGTGAACCATCGCTGCTCTCCAGTGTGGCTCGAATGGAATAGGTGATGCGGACCGCTCGTCCAGGCACATCGTTGGGGTCGTGCTTTCTGCCGGAACCACCTATAGACGGGGGCAGCAGATGATGAAGTGGCAACACATTGCCACTGGTCTCCGTTTTCGGAAGCTGCAGGGGGACGGTGAAACTGAATGGTACCTTGTATAGCTGGTCGCGCCTCAAGCGACCGTCTCTTGTCATCTTATTAGCAACAATGAAACTGAAGAGCACGCGTTTCGCCTTGCTCGTCCGGATGGGGTCAGGCCTCTCCAGCGTCTCCTCGCCAACGAACTGAAGCCGAAGCGCACCGCAGCAAAAATCTGCCCTCGGTGTCACCAGGCAGTAGCCTTCAACGGTGTCACCAAGGTCATAAACAATGCTGGCCCCTCGCTGGTTTAGGAAGACTTCAAAGCGGGAGAAGAGAGAAGCATTGGCCTTCGCATAGGGGGTGCTTGGCTCAATCGTGTTGGGTGGCAGTCCGCCAATCGGGAGGTCGATAAATGCTCGAGCCATTGTGATGAGAATGAAAGGTCATACAGATCATGGCTCCAACTCTGGGGTTTAGCCCTCTCGCTATATAGCAGCTATGCTTCATCGCTTCCAGCTTGATATGTGATTACCAATAGAGTCACATATGCCATTATTGGCGAGTCCAGCACCGTGAGTCACTCGACCGAGGACACATAGGTTTTGGGTGAGGGATGCGGGAGCGAGTTGACTAATTGATCGACGCCATCGCGGCTTGGACAAGCGACATTTCTACTACTGCTTCATTGCGATCCCCGACGATATGGTGGGGCCCGCTATTTGAGCTATAGGTAAGGAAGCAGTGGCAGACAAGCCCCCGGTTGGTATCTTAAGGGTCGACCTGCTCGCTCAGCACTGATGAACAAAAGCTAATTGGCACAGGTTCTACGCTAGCACGCGTGTTCGTATTGTGGTAGGGCATTATTAGAGGCCCTTGTTCTTCATGTGGTGGCTCTCGGCCCCGCAAAGTCCATTTGTAATTCATGCATCCCTGCCCTGCATCAACTGGTCACACTGTGTCACACGCTGAGGATGCTCCAACCCGGCGGCCGACGCGGCTTTTGCTCGGGCTGGACTCGCCATACGGCGGCGTCCGCCGCCCGCACACTGGTTGAGTTTTCAAATGCTACATCTGTGGCGTCTCCTGCTCTGCCGCACACCAACGACCACTTTTGCTAGTCCCGCCTCCACAACCACCGCCGTAGCCGGTCTATACTCTGCACGTGAGTCTAGCTCAGCCGCTGAGGGACGAAGCAGCGTCTAACTCTGCTCTCTTATGTGTCCGCTCCTCCGAATTACGACTGCACGCGTCCCAAGTGGCTCTGTCGCGGCGCCAGAGACGGTCCGAAGCCAGCCGACCGACCAGCTTCCAACAGCTGACGCGACAGTACTCATTCGTGCGTGGCAAACCGGCGCGCGCCACAACGGCGACAGGGACACGTGGGCGGCAACCAATGGCACGGTTCGCCGCCCCTGAGCCGCATCAACCAGGGTTGGCGTTTTAGCGCGCGTTGGTCCTGCATGGCCCGTGTTTCTTTTTCTTGACAATCTTTTCTCCGATCCGGCCACCATCGTCAGACACCCCTTGACACGTCCTCCACCACTGTTACACCATGTCGGCGCGACCGCTCGAAGCCCAGCTCATCGACCACCGCCACATCAAGCGGATCTGCTGCATCGGCGCTGGCTACGTCGGCGGCCCGACCTGCGCAGTCATTGCAGCAAAGAGCCCAGACATTCAAGTCACTATTGTGGATCTTAACAAGAACCGTATTGATGCCTGGAACAGCGACCGTCTGCCTATCTACGAGCCGGGCCTCGAGGACGTGGTCCGGACCGCTCGCGGCCGCAACCTGTTCTTCAGCACAGACGTGGACAAGGCCATCCGCGAGGCGGATCTCATCTTTGTTTCCGTCAACACCCCGACCAAGAAGACAGGCATCGGCCATGGCTATGCTGCCGACCTCGGCTACATAGAGTCTGCCACAAGACACATCGCAAGAGTGGCCGACAGTGACAAAATCGTGGTCGAGAAGTCCACCGTGCCGTGCCGCACCGCCCAGTCCATGCGATACATCCTAGAGGCCACCGCCAAAAACGGCGTACACTTTGACATCCTGTCGAACCCCGAGTTCCTAGCCGAAGGAACCGCCATTCGTGACCTGACACAGCCTGACCGCGTGCTCATCGGTTCGCTCGACACCGAGAAGGGCCGCCGTGCGGCCGCTGCGCTCGCCTCTGTATACGCGAACTGGGTCGACCGCACCAAGATCATCACGACGAATCTGTGGAGCTCGGAGCTCTCCAAGCTGGCTGCTAATGCGCTTCTGGCCCAGCGAATCTCGTCCATCAATGCCATCTCCGCTATATGCGAGGCAACGGGCGCTGACGTCGATGAAGTGGCATACGCCTGTGGCCTGGACGACCGCATCGGCCCCAAGTTCCTCAAGGCTTCCGTGGGCTTCGGTGGTTCTTGTTTTCAAAAGGATATCCTCAACCTCGTTTATCTTTCTGAGAGTCTTCATCTCCCGGAGGTTGCAGCATACTGGCGTCAAGTCGTTGAGATGAACGAGTACCAGAAGAGCCGCTTCACCCGGCGTGTCATCACGGCCCTTTTCAATACCCTCACCGACAAGAAGATTGCTTTGTTCGGGTTTGCCTTCAAGAAGGACACTGGCGACACTCGCGAGTCGGCGGCTATCCAGCTCGTCAAGAACTTCATTCAGGAGCGTGCGCGCATCGCCATTTATGATCCCAAGGTCGAAGAGTCCCAGATCTGGCTTGACCTCTCTGAGCCTGGCGTCCACGACAACACAGCAGAAGTTAAGAAGCAGGTGTCAATTGCCAAGTCGCCGTATGAGGCCGCCGAGGGTGCTGACGCAGTCGTCATCGCCACAGAATGGGATATGTTCCGTGACACCCAACTCGACTACGAGAGGATATACGAGGGCATGAACAAGCCCGCGTGTCTTTTCGATGGACGGTTGATTCTCAACCGCGAGCGTCTACAGAAGATGGGCTTCAGAGTGGAGGCCATCGGGAAATCCAGTGGCATCTCGGGATTCGAATAAGAGCACGACATAGATTGATAGAAATTTTCCGTACGTATCAGCAGACTCCAGAGTCGCGGTTCAAAGCAACCCAGGGCCGCCTCCGAACCCGCCGGAACCACCAAATCCGGGGCCGGGTGGCCCTGTTGGGTCGTAGCGCGACCCTGGCGGCCGGCTCAGATCTGGAGCACCGTCCTTATGTGATTCATGGCCGCCAGGGCGTGTGAAATACGGGTCTTCCAGGTTTGGGTGCATGCCTCGGTGGCCACTGCTGCCACTTCCACCGAGACCAGGTCCGGTCAGGCCGGGTCTCATGAGAGGGTCGGAGCCGAGCCCTGGCGGGTTCAGGTCGTCCTGTCCAATGGACGGCATAGTGCGACCGGAGCCGGCCTGGCCCAGAGGATCACGAAGGTTCTTCGTCGCCGCTGAGCCCAGCATTTGGTGCTCGTCTTCAAACCCAGGTGGACGCTCCAGAGTCGCAGGTGCTCGGTCGCTCGAGGAGCCGATGCCGAGACCGCCTCCCAGTCCACCCGGGCCTCCTACCGCCCCAGGACGCGGGGCTGCCGGACCACGGGTGGTGTCACGCGAAGCGCTAGGCGCAACGTGACCCTCAACCTGCTGCCCTGTCTCAGAGTATCCTTCCTCGATGGAGGAGGTGCCCTTCTTAGGTGTTTCATGTCCGGGTGCGTTTGGATCCCTCGGCCCGCGTGTCGCGGGAGTGTGCGGGCGGGAGTCCTTCTGAATACCGATCTCTGTGAAGAGCTCTGTCTTGAGGATGTTTTCGAGGCCGTCAAGGTCGCGGTACAGCTTTTCCAGTTTGTCGGTGTCGTCCGCTGTGACGTGAGTCAGATGGTGCTCCTTCGGGTCGGCCCAGTAGTTGTCGGTCTCAAGGCGGACGCTGGAGGACGCCTTGCCGTGCAGGCCGGTGACGGAGATCGAATCTGGGCCGAGCTTGGACACGACGATGTGCACCTTGTGGACCGAGTCGGTGTGATTGTAGTCCAGAGTGAAGTAGTTTGGCGACGATTGATTCCAGTTATTCGGGAGGCGTTGGAGGTTAACAATGCTGAACGGCATCTCGATGGGATGGCCCACCGAGATGAGGGTGAGGCCGACGTCGAGCGCTGCGGCGTGCACTGCGAGCGCAATGGCATCGAATGGGTTCTTTATGCTGCCCTTGTCGCCCGCGGGCAGCGACAGCTCGATGGTGGTGAGCAGATTCTGCGCCTGGTCCATGGTTGGCAGTATATCCGTGGGAATTGAGGTGCCAATTGAGCAGATAGGGGTGAATTGGCAGTGTTACCGATGCCCCGACAACAACGGGTGATTCTCCTTGTTATGGTTGCTGTTCGCGGACCGTCGGATGCGATGCGGGGACATAATCTTGCGGCGTCGCAGCATCCGGATTAAGTGGTGTGTAACGCAGCTGCGCTACGTTTTTGCGTTACCACAAAGGCTTGCGCTATCCTAACGCAATAACGCAACGAAGCTGCGTTGTCTAACGGATTTGCGCTACAGCCCAACTGCGCTATCTAACGCTATTGCGCTACGCGTCGTTCGCGTCTTCGACATACGGAATGGTTTGAAGCCACCTCAGCCCAGAATGCCCCAGTCACCACCTCGGAGCGGCTCGGCGCAATGGCTGGGCCACCCTCGCATCAAGGGTCACAGCGAGGCGGTCCAGATGGTGCTGCTCACCATCTGTGTCGCTGGCCTACAGTTCACATGGGGCGTCGAAATGTCGTACGTCAACGTCTACCTGCTCAGCCTCGGCATGACCAAGAGCTTCCTCTCAATCGTATGGGTGGCGGGACCACTCTCGGGACTCATCATGCAGCCTGTGGTCGGCGTGCTCAGCGACACCTCTACCTCCAAGTATGGACGCCGCCGCCCGTTCATGGTCGTGGGGTCCTTGCTCGTCTCTATCGCGCTCTGCACCATGGCCTGGGCGCGCGAGATCGTCGACTTGCTACTCGCGTTTCTCAGCGATGAAGCGAAGCAGAGCATCACTATCCTCGTCGCCGTCACCTCGGTTTTCGTCACAGACTTCGCTATCAACGCCGTTCAAGCCTGCTGTCGTGCCATCATCGTCGACACACTACCCCCTGAAAAGCAGGAGCTTGGTAACGGCTGGGCTGGTCGAATGATCGCCGGAGGACATTTGGTGGGTTATTTCCTTGGGTTCGTCAAACTAGAGACCATCTTCAAGGGCTGGCTTGGCGACACCCAGCTCAAGACTCTGTGTGTTTTGAGCAGCCTAGCTTTGGTAGCTACAGTCGCCGTGACAAGCTGGGCCGTTACCGAACGTGTGCTCCTCGTACCTGCCGGATCCGAGACGAAATCGTCTCCGACAGGCGTGTGGCACGAGCTCAAAAACATTTTCGCTACTATCATTACCGCTGTTGGCAGTCTTCCCCGCCGCATTGCTGTCATCTTCTGCGTGCAACTTTTTGCCTGGTTTGGCTGGTTCACCTTCCTATTCTACTCATCCACATGGGTCGGCGAGGTATATCAAAAGTATGAAGCCGATCAAGAACGTCTCAAGAATGCTGACGACAAGGTTGGAGAGATTGCTCGCATAGGCTCCATGTCTCTCGTCGTATTCAGCACAGTGTCTCTGGTGTGCTCAGTCTGTCTGCCGCCACTTGTCATGAAAAAGACAGAACCTTCGCGCGCAGGTTCTCGCACTCCCGGATGGAGCAGTCCGCAGAAGGCCTCAAACTTGCTCTATCGAGCCGTTCGGCGTGCCTATGTCGCGTTACTCGCGCCGCTCGGTGGAGGTGCCGCAGCGCAGAGGATCGCACAGGTCTGTGAGGCGTGCAATTTGGGTGTTGATTTGACGACGACATGGGCGCTCTCGCATACGGTCTTCGCGTTTGCCTCCTTTTGCAGCTTGTACGTGACCTCTGTCTACGGTGCCACTTGGGTCGTAGCATTGTGCGGCTTTTCGTGGGCTGTGACAACATGGGCTCCGTTCTCGCTGTTGGGGCAGGAGATTCTCAAGCTAAGTGGGCAGGACACCGCTGGTGCTTATACATCCGCTCCGCAAGATATAGAGATGGGCGTCGTGGAGCCAGAACAAGGGCGGCGCGCCTTAGCCACCGCTGCTGATGGCGCCACTACACCAGTTCAGGAGCTTCATCTATCACGGCCAGCATCGCCTAAGAAGGCACGTAGCCAAAGTTCTGCTGGTTCTGGTTCAAGTGGCTCCCAGAATCATAATGATGGCTCCTCGGGCCGGATAGTGTCGCTCTCCGAGGAGGACTTTTACGAGCCAGAAACCACTCACAGCTCAACTACCGGCGAGCAGTCTGGGGTATACCTGGGCATTCACAACGTTGCTATCACGCTGCCACAGTTCGTTGCCACATTCAGCGGCTTTGTTGTGTTTTCCCTTTTCGAAAAGCCACAGGATGGCGGCCGCGCAATTGCTATACAAATGCAGCTCGGAGGAGTCGCAGCGCTCGGGGCTGCGTACTTTGCTTGGAAGTTGCGCAAGACTAGATAACGTGACGACTTCATGACAGTATCATATACATTACGCTCCTATTTTATCCCAAACCCTTCAGACTCGTTCATTGCAGTTGTCAGCTTCTCAATGAGCTTCTGGCGCGATGAGTACTTGTACAGACAGAGCTGATTGAAGCATGTGTGTGACGAAGGGAACCTATCGGAGTCGTCACCGATCTTTGCGATCTTGAACACCATATTGGATATGCCTGTGGCTGGTACGCGGTCTGAGCCCGTGACGAACATCAATAGTTTTCTCTGAGACACTGGATCCATGTCTTTGAAAAACCGCCAGAACCATCGAATCACAATGTCCTGGTCAGCGTTGTAGTCTGAAGATCCCCAATTCTGATATTTCGTCACGGACCGCAGCGTGTCGACGTCGACAGGCTCCAACGATCCTCGCACAAGTAGCTCGAGTTCCTCTGGGCGAAACAGGGTGAGGGCGTTGCCACCAACGACGTTGTAGAATCCTTGCTTGAACGGCTCAAATTGGCGCCGAACCGACGTGTCGATGAAGTACGACGTCACTTTCTCGACGTAGTCGCTGCGATTCTGCTTTGTGACAGGTATACTCGATCCATTGGGGATCAGAGGCTCTTCAATGGGCTTGCCATCGGGGCCCTCGACGGTGACGGCAAAGGTCAGGTTGAACACCTCCTCAAAGTCGTCCCCCTCCCATTCTAGCAACCGGCGTAGATTGCGACCATACTCTGGTTTGAGAGTGGCGAAGTCTTCAAGGGTGTAAGAGCACCCTAGCATGCGTTTAAACACCGCAGGGGGCAGCTTGAGGTCCAATATCGTGCTATTGTATAGAGCCAGCCCCAATGCAACCCCTGCTAATTTGTACTGCTTTGGTGGCACTGGTGACTCAGCTTTGAACCAGCAGAACCCACTCTCCTCATCTTCCACGAACATCTGATGGGCTGGATCAAAAAGTTCGCGAATGAGTAGCAGGAACCACTCCTTTCGCAGGCCACCGGCATCGATACCGGGCTCTCCAATGAACTCGACCCTTAGACCCTTCTTGAAGTCGTCCTCATTTCTCTCGAATGAAGCGAAAGAGTCCTGAAGTATTGAGTCACGATTCACTCGAATGCACAGGTGGGTGCGCAACTGTTGTCGATTGTCAATAGAATGGAAAAAGGCCTCCTGCGCTTTGAGTTCCATTTGCTTGCGAGCCTCATGCTCCAGCACGGCTGTTTTAGCTCCCATGGATAGAAGAAATGGGAATTGGCAAAAGCTGAAACTGTACTGGTTGGCCCCGTTCGGGCTTGCTTGCGCTGCGTCACCAAGCATTGTCTCGACGGAGTCTCGTGCTGGAACCTGCGGTGCAATAGTAGCGTGAGACGCAGCCAGCACTGAGGTTGGTACGCCAAGATTTTGCCAATGTTCAAAGTCCGCTTGGATGTCAACGTAATCCACCATAGTGCAATAGAACTGGTGTAACGGTAGTTTGTTGCTCACTAGGTTGGCGTTGAACAGAATGGCCTGCACACGCGCTGCACTTGCGAAACGCCAGTCGTCTCCGTACTTTTCTATCTTGATTCGGTGCAATTCCTTCTTCTTCTTCTTTTGCGACGCACCACTTCTCAATGGGCTCCTACCATACTGCCCTAATGGGGACTGTCCAATCAGTAGGCTGTTTGGTCTGCGGCCCACCATCTGGTTGGGACTGAGCCTCGGAGATGTCGGTGATCCCACTCTCTCACGCACTACCGGCGGCTGAATCTCCATGCTCCGACTTGTGGTTTCAGAATCCTCTTCCGCAGAACCGAGATTGCGGCTACTGTGTCTGCTTGGGATGTCGACAGCTGGTGTGGTGAGCGCATCTGGAATGTCGGCAGCTGATGATTGCCTTTGGGCAACGCTATTCCGCCGGTCCCTGTGTGCGATTGCTGACTTCCGGCGAGATTGAGATCCACGCGAACTGGAATAGGCTCGCATGAGACGGTGGTTGATGTATGAGCTTAGTAGGTCGACTTTGGCCGAAAACGATGGCGTATCATACCGCGCAAACCAATTCAGCAGATATTGCGTGCACGACTTGCCACTATGCGCGAGGATGCCCAGCACACGCTTGAGAACCTCGTATGCTAAATATGTCACAGAATCGGGGTCCGACTTGCCGCGGTCGGTCAATACGGAGCTGGCGTACAATGCCGGGTTCTCCAGTATGATGAGTAGCCATCGCAAGTCTTGCGCCTTTTTGATGGTCATTCGCGGCCGCTTCAATAAGGCCAATGTCGATCGCAGACAAGTGCGAATAGCCTCATCTCCGAGCTGAGTTAGGAGGCTGTAGAACGCCTTGATGTCGTTGAAGTCAAGGCCAGGATTGCCCCAGCTCAATTTCTCCCTCTGTCCTGACGTGAAACTTGAATTGAGCAGCCAGAAGTCGCCAAAAACATCGCTCACAAGGCGCAGAAAGGTGGTGTAGCCGGGGTTCAGATGGACGTTGAGGGACGAACCGTCAAGCTGGTCCTTTCCCTCACCTTCCCTTAATGTGCTCCGCGCAAGCTCAAGTGTCAGTCCCTCAAACCGCCATTTGTTGCCGCTCGCCTGGCTGCCCGTGTTTCCTGTAGCCCGGGGTGGAGCGTCAGACGCGACAGCAGCTGTGCTTCTGTCCCTTGCTCGCCGAGTCGAGTGTTCCGGCTGGGTGCGGATCAGTGGCTCGCTGTTGTGACGCCGTTCGGACGAGACCGGTTCAAGACCTTGATCTCCCACTGGCTGGCCGGACGAGAACCGGGGCTTGAGGTCGTGGAACGTGTTGCATATGGAGCACTTGAAGTAGGGAACTTGGTCGGGAACCCTCAGTACCGTACCGCAACAGATGCATTTCCGAACGGTAGAGCGGCGCGAGTCTTCATCACGGGATCGGCTCCTGGCATGCACGTTTGCCTCAGTGGCGCTCCACATGATGTCCCCTACGGAGCTTCGGGTACTGACGTTCCGAGTGGCGCGCGACGAGGCTAGGGTCGGGGCGGGCTCGGCCGCCGACGACCGCCGCTTGAAGGGCCCGAAGGAGGACAGCTTCCACGTTGGCATTGTGGCCTAGTGCGTGAGAGCGTGTGTGTGGGTGTGTGTATGATTCGTTTCCTGGGATCTGGCTTGCCATCTGGGCAGGCACAGAGGAGGCGGACCTACTGCGGCAGCGACCCGATATGACGACGTCCCGCTGTGTCAGAGATTGGCGGAGCAAACGCAGGCCGCTGGCGAGTTGCCAGAGCAAGGCATAGCGCTGGCAACTCGCTGCGCGCAACAGGTCTCAGACAGGACCCACGGCACGAAGGTACCTACGTCACATAAAACGCTGTATGTCCACTAGGCACGCGACAGACGCAGCCACGTGAGGGATGGGGCTCGCGGCCCACCGTCACGGCTTCCGGCCCGCGTCACACTCACCACTGCGAATGGCCTGGACTGTCGTGTCGCAGGCCCCGCCGGCATATGTTTTGTTATCCACCACAAAGCCCGAGGAGATGTGTTGAGAGCGTGGCCTGCAGCGCTCGGCTGCATAGGGCCCAAACAGCCTATTTTTGTCTGCGGAAATGAAAGGAAACCAGCGCAGGAGGGCCGCCAAACAGGGTTGCCACGGCGCCGGGCGGCCGCCGACCCTGCTGGCGCGGGCCGTGTGTTCCGCGCCGCCATCGGCAGTGATCTTGCCCAGGCCTCCGAGCCGCACGCACGATAAGGCGCGATAAAGCGCGATAAAGCGCGATAAAGCGCGATAAAGCGCGATAAAGCGCGATACGGCGCCCCGATAACTACCCCAGCCACCACAAAAAGGACCGCGACGGACAACAATGCGATTAGTATTACTATTAGACGTTAGCTCTTTATACATATCTTGCTGCCCTCCGACAGCCGCGCGATGTCTGCCGACGACTGCTCCTTTGGCGTGGGCGCCCGTGACCGGTTGTGTGTCATATGACTCTGCACGAGATGGCCCGCTGCAAGAGCGGCGCACAGCGACAGCTCGGCAGCCAGCACGCCGGAAGCCACAATCTTGGCCAGCTGGCGCGCGTTGTCGCCGGGGCTGGTCGGGTGCGGTCCGCGCACCCCCAGAAGGTCCAGCATGGCCCCTTGCGGCTCCAAAATGGTGCCACCCCCAATAGTGCCGACCTCGATCGACGGCATCGACACGGAAATATGCAGGTTGCCGTCCAGGTTCTTCATCAGCGTGATGCAGTTTGAGCTCTCCACGTTCTGCGCCGGGTCCTGGCCCGTCGCTAGGTATATGGCCGTGACAAGGTTCGCAGCCTGCGCGTTGAATCCACCAATGGAGCCGGCCATCGCCGAGCCAACCAGGTTCTTCTCAATGTTGAGTGACACAAGCGCCTCGACATCGGACTTGAGCACGGTGCGCACAATAGACGCTGGCACAATCGCCTCAGCCACGACGCTCTTGCCCCGACCCTCGATCCAGTTGATCGCCGCCGGCTTCTTGTCTGTGCAGTAGTTGCCGCTCACCGACGTCACAACCATGTCTGGGAAACCACAGTTTTCCACCATGTGCTTCAATGCATGCTCAACGCCCTTGGAGATCATGTTCATACCCATGGCGTCGCCGGTCGTGGTCCGGAACCGAATGTACAGAGAAGTGCCCGCCAGCACGCACTTAATGGTCTGCAGCCGTGCAAACCGACTTGTGCTGTTGAACGCCTTTTTGATACTTCTTTGACCCTCCTCGCTGTCCAACCACATCTTGGCTTGGCCTGCACGAAGGACTGTGGGGAACGTCACGCACGGGCCACGCGTCATGCCATCTTGTGTCAGTACGGTCGTCACACCGCCGCCAGCATTGATTGCCTTGCAACCTCGCATTGTTGACGCAACCAGGCAGCCCTCTGTGGTTGCCATGGGGAGGTAGTAGCTCTTCCCATCGATAGTTATTGGCCCAGCAATACCAACAGGGAGAGGGAGATAGCCGATAACGTTCTCGCAGCACGCTCCTAGGACGCGGTCGTAGTCGTAGTGCTTGTGGGGCAGCTTGGACCGCTCCAGTGTCTTGTTCTCTGTCTGACGTGAGATGACTGCACGCCGCACCACGACGGCACGTGTAGTGCTGCTGAGCTTCTTCTCCAGTGCGTACAGAGGCAGCTTGCCCGCCAGACACATGGAGATGACCTCTTCGTCGTCCAGCTCTGCTGCCCGACCCTTGTTCAGCAGAAGCAACCCTTCGTCCATTGAACGAACGGCGGTCTTTTGTGCTGTTGTCCTAGGCTTCAACTCCAGCTCCTCTTCACTCTCACTGTCGCTGCTGCTTCGATCGATGGTGATCACCGGCTGCGTTGTGCGCCGCGACACTTCATCCTTCTCATCACCAGCTGCCGTTTCTGCTGCACTGTCGCCGGATGCTGCGTACGTGCCGTTCGGCACAGGAGCGTCGCGACCGGAGCTGACGGCGCTGGAATGGATCCGTGCTGCTGAAATGAGGTAAGCGTTCAGGCCGAGCGAAATGGCAAAGAAGATAACTGCGGCCTTGGAAATCAGAGGGTCGCTAAGGGTCTGTTGCCACTTTTCGAATCCGCGTGTCACCAGGTCCTCCAGTCTAAAGGGCGACGAGGAGTTGTCAAAGATGAGAGGATTGAATATTGTCAGAAGAACATCCTTTCCGGCAGAGGCCGGCACCAGTGCAGCCATCTCAGGCGGGACAGTCTCCAGAGCATCAGTGCCACGCACATTCGCACCGCCGACCTTGCCAGTGACACCCCAGAGCGCAGTCTGACGGTACACAAGCGACAGAGCGTTGACGAGGAGGAACCCAACAACCATGAGCGCCTTGAAAGGCTCAACACCGGAGAATCCAAACAGCCGCTGGCCCTTTTTCGACTTGTCATCGCCGTCGCCGTTGGCAGCAACTCGCGCCGCGACGCTCTGTGAGACGCCGTCCTCTTCCAGCGCCTGCTTGATAGAGGTGTTGCGCTTGAGGCGGATGATCTCGAATTTGATGGCGAGGATCGCAGCGTAGAAGGTCGCGAGCAGGATCAGGTCGTACACCAGCGTGACTGCACTCAAGAAGCAGAACTGCCAGAGGCCCTCGGGTCCAGTGACTGCGCCCACACACAGCGCAGCAATCTCAAGGAGGTAGTCCCGTAGGATGGAGTAGCCATGCTTGGTGATGACGGCCTTGACAATAGCGCTCAGATCGTTGTTGTGGTGTTTAGAGTCGGCGCTCTCCTGAATGGTCAGCCTGGTGAACTGGATCTTGCTGTCGAAGCCAACGACAACGACGAGGAACGGCAGGCCCTCTGAGAGGGTGACATTGCTCACTGGGACGCCCAGGGAGTGCATGGTGAGGAGCGCAAACAGGAACGCAAACGTGGAGCCGAGGAGCACCGAGGTTGCCAGCCAGAATTTGGAGCCCAGCTTTCGCATGGACAGAAACAGAGAGATGAACGTGTAGTGCATGGCGAGATACGCAGCACCGACGACCAAGAGATCAAAGGTCTCTGCCTCCTCTATCAGGGTTTTTAGACGGCCTGCTTTGTACCTGAGCCACTGCAGCCAGGAGAAGGACTTGCGCAGACGGAAGCCTGTGTTGCTGTCGGCGCCGTCGCCGTCAGAGACGAGTCGCAGCCACGAGTCGACCTCCGAGTGTGGGAGCACGACGTTGCGCTCGTGCGGCGCCGCGCCCTTGCTTGTGTAGGGGAACTCGGGGATGGAGACGAGGTTCTGGCCGAGCACGCCCGTCTTTGTGTCGTCCACGACGAATTCGAGCTTTGCCGCGGCGTAGCGGGCGGCGTTGGGGTGGTCGTGCTCGTACGAGCCCAGATCGGTGACCTTGTGCCAGCTGGAGGTGCCGTCCCGGGCGAAGGTGACGCCCGTGTTGCTCTGGGGCACGCTGAGGTCCAGCACCGAGAGGTAGGTGACGGTCGCGAGCACCGAGGTTACGACTATGGTGTGCACGGGGCGCTGGACGGCCTGGGCGCTGAGGGCGCCGAGGGCCCGGAGTGTGGCGCTCATAGTGTGGCTTTTGAGGGCGACCGGTCGGTCCTGGCGGGTCTGGACGCCGGTGCTGGTGTTGCTTGGTCCGCGCCCGTGACGGTTTGCACGGTGCTACACGCTCAAGCTGGATGGTGGTCTCCGCTTCAATTCAATTTTCATTGGGAGCCGTTTGGCAGGTCATGCACCCTTAGGGACGAAAAAAAAAAAAAAAAAAAAAAAATTCCCGTTCAAGCGGACGCCGCACGCGCTGCGCGGAGATCCGTTGGGTCAGCGTAAATCTGGGGCCGCGCCCCGCCTTCCCCGTTGTGGAATATCTCAGTCCGGGGCCGGCACAGTCAGCGGCCGGTCAGCCGGTCAGGGCGCAGCACGCCGGGCCCGTGGCATGGGCGGTGTTGCAAAGTCTATCTTCCTAGCGTAGAGCCAGCCGTCTCGTATACTTCTAGTGCTCGCCCCGCTTCCTCAGCTGCTTCACGCCGTAGAGCGGGACGGCGTCGGCGTCGCCCTCGGGCGCCTGCTCCGCCACCTTCGCCGCCACGGCGTCGTGCGCCACAGGCACCAGCTCGCCGCCCTCCACGGGGACTTACTCAATGGCATACTTCAGACCGTCCATAGGGCAGCCTCGGCACCTAACATAGCCTTGATGTGGGACGATAAGGATCAATA